>SJYW01041178.1:365202-444647 GCA_006410735.1 Raphicerus campestris | reverse complement strand
TCTAGTCAAGGCTATGGTTTTTCCTGTGGTCATGTATGGATGTGAGAGTTGGACTGTGAAGAAGGCTGAGCACCGAAGAATTGATGCTTTTGAACTGTAGTGTTGGAGAAGACTCTTGAGAGTCCCTTGGACTGCAAGGAGATCCAACCAGTCCATTCTGAAGGAGATCAGCCCTGGGATTTCTTTGGAAGGAATGACGCTAAAGCTGAAACTCCAGTACTTTGGCCACCTCATGTGAAGAGTTGACTCATTGGAAAAGACTCTGATGCTGGGAGGGATTGGGGGTAGGAGGAGAAGGGGACGACCGAGGATGAGATGGCTGGATGGCATCACTGACTCAATGGATGTGAGATAGAGTGAACTCCAGGAGTTGGTGATGGACAGGGAGGCCTGGCATGCTGCAATTCATGGGGTCGCAAAGAGTTGGACACGACTAAGCGACTGAACTGAACTGAACTGAGTGTCAATCAAGAAGTAATAGATGAAAAAATATCAGAGAAGCACTTCAGAGTCCGGCAAATTTAAAGACAGCAAGAGAGAGGCAGAAAAAAGTAAAACTGTGGTTGCAAAATAACAAGTGTAATAATTACTTGTATGTGAGAAACATGGAATTAAGGCCCACGATGTTTTAGAGAGAATGAAATAAGAGATAGCTCACATATTCTATCTGGGTAAGCATCAACTAATTTCTCTTTACATTTCCAAATATACAACAGAAAGTTAAGTATTCTGAATGTAACCCTGAAGCAGAAACAAACTGATTTTTATTAAATCTCTATTTTACAAGTAGTAAGCTTTGCTTTTAAGGTTACTCAGAAAAACCAATAAGATTTGTGCACAGGCAGTTTTGTTTTCCCAGAGCTCTTCTCTGAAGTTAGCTAACTGCTAAGTGATCTCACTGACACATGGACTGTCTAATTATAGCAGGAGAGACCAAAAAAAAAAAAAAGTCATGAGAACTCCTGCAATGCAGGAGACACAGGAGATGTGGGTTCAATCCCTGCATCAGGAAGATTCCCTGGAGGAGGAAATGGCGACCCACTCGAGTGTTCTTGCCTGGGCAATCCCAGGGACAGAAGAGCCTGGCAGGTCACAAAGTCAGACAGGACTGAGCATAACCATGGACCAACACTAATGATCCTCTCTGAAGAAGAGCAGAAGAGTGACTCCTAAGATTTCTCATCACAGGGAAAACATATATTACTTTTTTCAAATTTTGTACCTAGGTGATGATGGATGTTCACTAAATTTATTGTACTAATCATTTAATGATGTATATAAGTCAAATCATTATGCCATACACCTTATACAATGCTGTATGTCAATTACATCTTAATAAAAAATAAGAAGGAGAAAAAAGAACAGAAGAGTAAAACATTTAGTGGCAGAAACAAAAAAAATCCTTCAATGTACCTAAATATTAAGTTTGTTTAAAGAATTTCAAATGACGAACATACTTAAGACAGGTACAAGAACAAGATTCCTTTCAGATCTTCAGATGACACCTGATCCAAAGGCAGAGTGAGACACACTCAGAGTTCTTGGACTCCGGGTCCTCCTGACCATGTGAGGCAGCCAGCGCCCTTTTCGACTGGGATGTACACAGTGAGAATGAGAAGAAATCTTGGTGACACTGGCCGTCTCAAGCAGGTGAAGACAGGGCTAGCTCTTGGGAGTAAAGGAAGCTAAAGGAGAACTGAACATGTGGGGGGCAGCCTGGGTCTCTGTGCTCAATGAGAGGCAAGTGGTAAAGTGGACGTGTTTTAGCAGGAGACGAAAGGATGTTGAGAGAGAGAGTTCTGGCACCTGGGAAAAGCAACATCTCCTAGGATTAAAAACAAAAGACCAAATAAATGTCCCTGAGTGACCACCATAGGCACCACCAAGTTCCTGCAATCAGATCCTAACTCAGGGCACATTTAGTCTCAGCCACATTTCTAATAACATGTATGATGGCTGGCTTCCTAATTTCCCAGCAGGCTAGAATCTGCAAATTAGGATGGTGCAGGCTGCTGGAGATGGTCTCTGCAGGGAGAGCTGGCAGCCTAAGAATGAGGGAAGGAAAAGAAAAAGTATGAATTTTAACAGAAAAAAAAAAGATTTTTAGTTTTAAAACTAAAAACTATTTCCCTGTTTCACAAGGTTAAGTGATCCACATTGATGTATTTTAGAGACGCCACTGAAAGAAGCATCACACAGTAACTAAAAACATTAAAATGATAACCTTACATTGAGACAGCCAGAGGCCTGTGAGATAGTTAAGGACAGTTTAGACCTAGAAAAATGTGTAAGCCCTTATTCATGTCACTGATCCCATCTATAGTAATGTAAGGGGACCACCTCACAGGTCATCTCTAGGTCACAACGGCAGGCATACACAGGCTTCTACAATCCTGGCAAAAAGTTAAGCCTGAAGTCGGAAGAGAGAAAATAGTGCCAGGGCAGAGTGCTTCACAAGCCTTACGGCCCTACTGGCAAAGTGTTTTGAGACAGTCTGTCAGGTTTTGCTCATTCCTAGTAATCCCAGTTGTCCTGTGACTTTCTTCCACCCAGGGAGTGAGCAGGGCATTCGGTGAATGGCCTCAGGGAAGCAGTCAGCAGACAGATGGGCTACTAGGTTTAACTTCCATGATCAGTCAGAGCCAGGGAGGGGAGGAGAGAGGAATGAAAGCGGAGCCAGAGGACGTGCTGTGGTGTTAGGAAGGCACTCTGGGCTCCGGGCCTGCATCACAGGGGAGAGAGAGTGGGAGATGTGGGCATCCGAGAGCAAGCGGAAACAGCCCGCATTTCCTGCCCCAGGGGGCCTGGTGGCACGGGACAGGAAAGCAAGGCTCCCTGCATTTCCCCGCACCCAGCAAGGTGTCCCGGGGGCGATGGCTGGGGGCCTCGGAGGCCCTCAGCTCACAGGGTGGCGGAGACTGCAGCGCACGGATGTGCGGCTTCCCCTTGCTCCCAAGAAGAGCACACACACAGCCAGAGAGCCCGAGTCTGCAGGCAAGCAGGCTGCAGCACGATCCAGATGATGCGCGCAGAGGCCGGGGAGGGATCTGGAGGTTTCTGCAGGCAGTGAGTGGGAGGGTGGCTGTGGGCCACCAGCTCCCCTCAGCTGCAATATTTTGGTTCCCGGAGGGGAGGCAGACATGAGACAGAGACNCTGCAGCGCACGGATGTGCGGCTTCCCCTTGCTCCCAAGAAGAGCACACACAGCCAGAGAGCCCGAGTCTGCAGGCAAGCAGGCTGCAGCACGATCCAGATGACGCACGCAGAGGCCGGGGAGGGATCTGGAGGTTTCTGCAGGCAGTGAGTGGGAGGGTGGCTGTGTGCCACCAGCTCCCCTCAGCTGCAATATTTTGGTTCCCGGAGGGGAGGCAGACATGAGACAGAGACACCTTGGATTAACTGAGTTGATCTGAATGGACTGCAAACAGGATTCCTCTAAGCAGAGCTGGGACTCTGACAGGACTAAGCTTCGTTTTTTGGTGAGAGTTGCAGGTGGTGGAGGGGAGCAAGTTACACTTCTACCTTTGTGGATTGACACCTGTGATTGCCATGCATATATATGAGCACTGGGGCTGGACGTCCTGTGTTGGATAGGTAGAATAGTTGCGTTAAATTACTTTGCAGGTGAGATACAACAGGAATATGTTTTCACTGCTGTGGTTGTTTTGTTTTTATTGTGGATATGGTAATATGTGACCTGCCTGTGGGCTCGTTCACAGACTTTACCTATAATAAATAACTGGGAAAGTTCTGAAATAGGGCAGGGGAAGTTTCTATATCATGGTTCTCAAGTCTTTCAAGCCTAACACCCCCTTTTTATAACAAATATTTTGTCATGCTCCTTTGACTGCCCTATAGTGGAATTCATACATATTATATTTTCTAAAATAACTATAAATGTAACATAGGGGGAAAAGGCAACTGATAGTAAAATAGCATGTATTTCATACGAAAACATGAGACATAGAATACATAGCAAAGTAGTTAGATAATTACATGGACTATATATGAACACACTTGGACTTAAAGGAGGCCATTCTATACTAGAAGCACAGAGGAATGAAAAAGAGCAGGAATGAACACGAAGATAAAAATTAAAATAGCTCTTCCAGAAAACAGAAGCCTAAACTTCCGAACTCATTCTTTGGGGCCAACATCACTGATTCCATAGCCAAAGACATCGCAAAAAGAAAGAAAACTACAATGAACAGACATGCAACAATCCTCAATAAAATTTTAGTAAATCAAATCCAGCTATACATAAAAATGTTAATACATGATTGTATTAGGTTTCTATGGCTTCGATAACAAATTACTACAAATTTACCCACTTAAACACCACAAATGTACTGAGAGAGTCAATTCCTAGGCAGGCTGATAAGAAGTCAGGGGTCCCCAAGGAGAGAGGGGTCTGGAATTCTGAAGGAGGAAGAAGGACAAACATTTTCTTTTCCTCTACAGTCCTTAGGATTATATAGCAATAATGTATCCTGCTTGAGGACAGTCTCTGGAAAAACCCTTCTGGCTAATCCTGTAATCTTAAAATGTAAATTATGGGAGTGGGTCTAGTAAGGTCTTTACAACCTCCAGACATACTTTTGATTCATTGTAATGACTAATTGAAAGTATATAATTCCAATGCTAACACTAGCGAGGGGGCACTCGCCGTCCCCCTTCTGAATCTATGTCAGAAGCTTTCTCTGTCTCCTTTATACTTTAATAAAACTCTATTACACAAAAGCTCTGAGCTATCAAGCCTCGTCTCTAGCCCAGGATTGAATTCTCCTCTGGAGGCCAAGGATCCCGGCCCCTTTCGTGGTTCAGCAACAACCTTTCAGTATCGTCTTATAGTTCTACACTTTAGAAGTCTGAAGCNCTGAGCTATCAAGCCTCGTCTCTAGCCCAGGATTGAATTCTCCTCTGGAGGCCAAGGATCCCGGCCCCTTTCGTGGCTCAGCAACAACCTTTCAGTATCGTCTTATAGTTCGACAGTTTAGAAGTCTGAAGCAACAGTCACTGGGCTAAATCAAGGTGTTGCTTCATTCCCTTTCTGAGACAATAGAGGATGATCGCTTCTTGGCCATTTCTGGTTTCTAGAGGTGCTAGACTTCCTTGGCTCAAGGCTTTCTTCCTCTGTCTCATTTGGTATTGCTTTGACCTCCTCTTTGTTTCTCTCTTCCACATTTAAAGACTCTTGTGATTCCATTTGGCCCAATCAGGTAATATTCCCGACTTAAGGTCAGCTGATTGGTAACCTTAATTCAGGCTGCAATCTTAGTTCCCCTTTGCCATACAACTTAAGATATTCACAGGCTCAAGGCTTTAGGATGTGAACATCTCTGGAGGAAGAGAAGGGAATATTACCCTGCCTACCATAATCATGATGAGCAAATGAGGCTTATCCTAGGATGGCTTAACCAAGTTTCAAATAAAAGAACAATGTTGGGAAAACTACACTAACCAACTTCCAAGACCTCCTATAAAGCTACAGTAATCAAGATCTCTTCAAGAAAATTAGAGATACCAAGGGAACATTTCATGCAAAGATGGGCTCGATAAAGGACAGAAATGCTGTGNGACAGGGAGGCCTCGTGTGCTGCAATTCATGGGGTTGTGAAGAGTCGGACATGACTGAGCAACTGAACTGAACTGAATCAAGACAGCTTGGTATACTAGAACTGTTGTGTTTGTTCAGTCACCCAGTCATGACTGACTTTTTGAGACCCCATGGACTCCAACACACCAGGTCTCCCTGTTCCCCACCATCTCCCGGAATTTGCCGAAATTCATGTTTATGGCATTGGTGATGACATCCAGCTATCTCATCTCTGACACCCTCTTCTCCTTCCACCCTCAATCTTTCTTAACATCAGGGTCTTTTCTAATGTGTCGTCTGTTTGCATCAGGTGATCGAAATACTGGAGTTTCAGCATCAGCATCAGTCCTTCTAGTTAATGTTCAGGATTGATCTCCCTTAAGGTTGACTGGTTTGATCTCCTTGCTGTCCAAAGGACTTTCAGGAGTCTTCTCTAGCACCACAGTTCAAAGGCATTAATTCTTTGGCATTCTGCCTTCTTTATGGTCCAGCCCTCACAACCGTATGGGACCACTGGGAAGGCCATGGCCTTGACTGTATGGACCTTTGTCGGCAGAGTAATGTCCCTGCTTTCCAACACGCTGTCTAGGTTTGTCATCGCTTTCCTGCCAAGAAGCAATCGTCTTCTAATCTCATGGCTGCAGTCACCATCCACGGTGATTTTGGAGCCCAGGAAGTCTGTCTCTACTTCCACATTTTCCCTTTCTATTTGTCATGCAGTAATGGGGCTGGATGCCATGATCTTAGTATTTTTTTTTAATATTTAGTCTTAAGCTGGCTCTTTCACTCTCTTCCTTCACCTTCATCAAGAGGCTCTTTAGTTCCTTTTGCTTTCTGTCATTAGAGTGGTATCACCCACATATCTGAGATTGTTGATGTTTCTCCTGCCTATCTTGATATTAGAATAGGAAGCCTAATAAAAGCACCACCCTTAATTATTATTTGATATATAGCGAAGGTGCCAAATAAGTCAGGTGAGGAAAAAGTCTTTGTAATAAATGATTCTAGAGTAGTTGAATATCTATGGGGGGAAAAAGAACCTTGACCAATTCCTACTGCACAACATTTGGGAAAATTAATTAAAGATGGCTCATATTTCAACTCAATGGTAAAAAAAAAAAAATTAAAATATGAGCAAAGGATTTGAACAGATATTTATCCAAAGAAGANGGGCAAAAAGAACCTTGACCAATTCCTACTTCACAACATTTGGGAAAATTAATTAAAGATGGCTCATATTTCAACTCAATGGTAAAAAAAAAAATTTAAAATATGAGCAAAGGATTTGAACAGATATTTCTCCAAAGAAGATACATAAATGAGCAATAAGCACATGAAAAAATGTCCAGGGGGATGCAAATGAAAACCATAAGAGATACCACTTCACATTTAAGAGAATGGCTATAATAAAAAAAGACAATGAGGAATGTTGGTGAGGATATGGAGAAACTAGGCCTGCATACACTGCTGGCAGGAATGTAAAGTGGCACAGCTGCTTTGGAAAAAAGAGCTCAGCAGTCTCTCAAGAAGTTAAACATAAAGGTAATAACCCAGAAATCCCACTCCTTGGTGTGTATTCAAAAGAAATGAAAACATATATCCACACAAAAGCTTGTGTATAAATGCTCATAGCAGCATTATTCATAATAGCCCAAAAAAGTGGAAAGACTCAATGTCCATGAGTTGAGGAAGGGATAAGATATATTTTCAGCAATATACAGGGGAAAAAAGGAATATTAATCAATAAAAAAAATGAAGTTCTGACACATTCTGCAATATTGGTGAATCTTGAAAACATTATGCTAATGAAAGAGGCCAGATACAACAGGTCATATATTGTATTTTTCCATTTATAGAAAATGTCCAGAATAGGCAAATCTATAGAGACAGAAAATAGATTAGTGCCTTCCAAAGGCTAGGAAGAAGGGAAAATGGTAATGGATACAGGATTTTTTTGTGTGTGTGTGGAGAAGATAAAAGAATAAACTATGATGATGATTGTACAACTCTGTGAATATACTAAAAACCACTGAATTGTACACTTTGATGGTAATGTGAGTTATATCTTAACAAAACAAAGCTGTATGAGAAATAAAAGATGGATCCAAAACCTAAATGTAAATGCTAAAACCATACAACTTTTACAGAAAAATGTAAGAGAATATCTTTGTGACTTGGAGGTAGGCAAAGGTTCTTAAAATCAACAGGTTTTATAATACATTTGTGCATTAAAGTTGATAAGACCCATAATGGTGTAAGACAAGGCAAGGTGAGGATAGAACTTCAAAGGCAGAATAAGCAGTGGGCGAAAGTGTGGCTCTGGTCAGCGGGCGGAGCTCACTGCAGTTAAGCATCCATCCTGCATTTTTTGCCCTTTGGATGAGAGGTGGACTAAGGGAAAAACCCTACGTTCAGAAAAACTCTTCCTATTGTCACAACTATGTTTACAATCTGTTTCATGGAAATAGTCCAAGCCTGCCCACACCAAGTGTATTCAGAGTCAGGCAAGGTACATCACTTCGCCAACAAAGGTCCATATAGTCAAAGCTATGACTTTTCCAATAGTCATAATGAATGTGAGAGTTGGACCATAATGAAAGCTAAGCACTGAAGAACTGATGCTTTTGAACTGTGGTGTTGGAGAAGACTCTTGAGAGTCCTTTGGACTGCAGGGAGATCCAACTAGTGAATCCTAAAGGAAATCAACCTTAAATACTCCTTGGAAGGACTGATGCTAAAGCTCCAATACTACCTGATAGGAAGAACTGACTCACTGGAAAAGACTCCAAAGCTGGGGAAAATTGAGAGCAGGAGGAGAAGGGGGCAACAGAGGATGAGATGGTTGGATGGTATCACCATCCGTGGTATCACAATGGACATGAGTCTGAGTAAACTCTGGGAGGTAGTGAAGGACAGGGAAGCCAGGCTGCAAAGAGTCGGACACGACTGAGCGACTGAACAACTACATAGGCAAGGCTGGATGTCAGTTCACCAGATGTGACTCTTCTGGACAGGGACTGCTCAACACCACCCTAGTTATCAAAACCCAGAGCTTCCCGGACACGGCAGATACTTTGTTCTTGTTTTTGCCAAGCCACCTAATTGACCGTGCTTCTTTTAAGATCAGTAGATCTCTCCTGGATTCAACATTTGTCTCTTATAGACACCAACTTTTTCTACCTCAGTTTTTTCATCATGGCCTTTGTGGTAGGTTGACCGTATAAAACATATGCTTGGCATGTGAGACACAAAATTTTGGGGGGGAAAACTTTTTGTATGAACCCAAAGAGACTGCTTCATTGTTTATTCCATTTTTGACTTCCTGCAAGTTTAAATGTGGAATCAAGTGGAAAATGACTCCAAAACAGATAAGAGATTACATGAATCTTTCCATACTCCATGTATTCAAAAAGATATATTAACCCTATCAGATATGAAATACCATGCTAGTGATTTATTTTTTATTTTCTGATTTGTAAATGGTAAAATTCACTTATTTTGGTGTGTGGTGCTATTCATTTTGACAAGTGAAGTCATATATGCAGCACCACAATTAAATGTGAAAATTAATAAAGGGAAGACTCACTAAAATGGAGTTGGAACCAGAAGGGGAAGTTCTCACACAGTACCACTCCTGGTCAATTACAGGAAGAACTGTCAATTACAGACCACAATAGAATAATCACCAGCAGGAAAGAACCATCACAGACAGACCTCAAGAGGAAAAGATGTACACTGTATCTCTTACAAGAAATCAATGATCACAACAACTCAGCCAATGAAAGACCACAAATGTCTTGACCACAAATGTCTTAAACTCTCACTTTTCTTCAGTAGACTTTCATTCAAAACAACCCTTCCCAACTTCTTCATCTTTATAAAATAATGTTCCTCTCCTTTGTTGGACGTGTTATTCTTTTGCTATAGCTTGCTTGTCCTGAATTTGCAGTTCTTTGCTATTCTAGAGTAACTCATTTTTTGCTGGTAAAAGAACTTTTAAGGTCAACACAGATACAGAAAACTCTGTCAACCCAGAATCCCTCCCTCATGATGCCCCTCCAGAGTCATACCCTCCACCCCACCCTTAATCCAAAGTTCTTTTCCAGAATGTCACATGGGAAGAATCATACAGTGTGTAACCTTTTGCAACTTTTTGCAACTACCCAGGAGATAGTAAAGGATGGGGAAGCCTGTCCTGCTGCAAACCATGGGGTCTCAAAGAGTCCAATACAACTTAGGGACTGAACACAGACAATGTAGACTTTTGAGTCTGGCTTCTTGCAGAAGTACAATGCATTCGAGATTCATGCATGTTAGTGCATGTATAATGGTTCATTATATTGCTAATAGTCAACTGTATCGATGTACTATAATTTTGTGTATCTCTTTACTAGTTGAAGGACATTTGAGTTTTTTTCCCAGTTTCTAGCAATTAACAATAAAGCTGCTATTAATATGTGGGTATAGGTGATTGTATAAACATGTTTTCATTTCTCTTGGGTTAACTTCCACAATTAGAATTTCTGCTTTCAAGATATTTTTTCATCTTTGGTTTTCAGCAATTTGATTACAAGGTGGATGAGGTTTTCTTCAGGTTAATTCTATTTTATTGAGCTTCTTGAACCTATACATGTATCACTCACCAAAACTGTGAACTTCTCAGATTTTATCCCTTCATATTGTTTTTCTGCACCAATATTTTCCCTTTGTTTCTGGGACTCTAATGACATAAATGTTAAGCCTTTTGATAGTATTCCATAGGTCCTTCAGCTCAGCTCTTCTTTTTCCTGTCTTTCACACTGAGTAATGTCTGTTGATTTATACTGAAGTTCACTGATTCTTTGCTCTATCATCTTCATTCTGCTCCTGGGCCCATAGCCTGAATGTTTCATTTTCGGTACTATCCTTTTCAGGCTTCCCTTGTGGCTCAGCTGGTAAAGAACCCGCCTGCCATGCGGGAGACCTGAGTTCGATCCCTGGGTTGAGAAGATCCCCTCGAGAAGCAAAAGGCTACCCACTCCAGTCTTCTGGCCTGGAGAATTCCATGAACTGTATGGCCACGGGGTCGCAGAGTCAGACAGAACTGAGTGACTTTCATTTTCACTTTTCATTGTACTTTTCAGTTCTAAAATTTTAATTTGGTCCTTTTCCCTTTCTACTTCACTCAAGAATGTCTATTTTTCCATTCAAGAGTATTCAACTTTATTTCATGGAGAATGCTTATAACCAACCTAGTTAGATTTAGAGTACAAGGTCCGTCTTGTCTACAGGCAGTGGTCCTAATGTCAGCTTAGTTTTTGAAAGTCATTGCTATGATGTTTGGGTTTGCCCAGTGTGTGCCCAACCCAGGGGTCAGTCTGGGGTTCAGGCACTGGTTTATACTGCAGATGAGTCCTGGAGTCTTTGCTTCGCTTCTTTGGGTTTGTGTGACACAGGAGCAGCCTGGAGCTGGGACTTAAGTCAGTTCATTCAGAGTCAGGGTATCCTCTTTCCCAGCTCTCTCTTCTCTGAGATTCCCCTATACCTTCCAGCCCCCTGAGTTCCCTTTTCCTGGCTCCTCTGTACAGAAAGACAGGCTTTTCTCAGATTTTAGCTCCACAGAAACACAACTGAGGTTGCCTTTGGGAGCAAAGCAGCAAAAAAACCGAGATCGTAATAGGAACCTCCCATTATCCTTGGATAAAAGGGGCCCCTTTCTCCCTGGTCCTCTGGTCAGAAAGAATCTTCTTGTGAGATTTTAGGAGCCCAAACCCCCACCACCAAAGCCAAGCAGATCCTCAAGTGGGGCTGCCTTGAGGCAGGGTCAGGAAAGAAAAGAGAAAAAAATAAAAGGAAACAAATGAAATGAAAATTCTATGTTCTCCAGCAAAAGCATTCCCCAAAGCTCTGGTTAGAAATAAGGGGGTTTCACCTGGAAAGTCTGCTGCCAACACCTGCTACATAGTTCCACAATTCCATCAGCCCTTGGGTCAAAGCCCAGAGACAGAGGTGTGAAAACAAACCCCACAAAACTCACTTTGGGTGTGGGTGATGCTTTACTTAACCCCATTCACCAGTTGCCTGCTGTTGCTTACTTTCCAGGTGCCCCAAGCAGTTGTCTTCTGTACCGTCCAGATTTTAGCTGTAGTCCATGACAGAGACAGGCTTTTTGTGACTGCTCCATGCTGCCCAGCACCAGAAAGGTACTCACATGACTTTAATGAGGACAGGCCCATGGGACCTGTGATGTCTGATTTTGGGTTTTTTGGTATTTGTTCTTGTTTTGCTGTTGTTTTTAGTTTGGCCTGAATTAATATAGAAGCAAAATGAATGAGACCTTATGTCAGTTAAGAATAAAAAGAAACCTATTATTTGCAAGGCCTTAATTCAGCACCTCTCAGCACCCATGACTGCTGGTTAGCATTGTGAGAAAAGACAATAGAAGGTTCAATACACGGTCCTCACTCTTGAGGGACACTTTATTCATGGGAAGCCTGGCCCAGGTGAAAGACACAAGACTGTCCATTATTTGCGTTAAAAAGGATACAGAGAAAAGAGATGAAAGCCTGGGAATCAGAGAGGGTGACATGGAGGCCACTCAACTCCTGGCCAGGCCTTGATGAAGAAAATCCATATTCCACCCGAGAGAAGGGGGCTTGACAGAGTAATTATTCTTTCAAAGTTGGCTTTGTACCTTTTTATTACACACTGAGTTTATTTGCCCAGAGGAAAACTAAGAGGTGGTTTCTCAGGGCATTTTATTACTCCTGACCCTGTACTTCCCTCAACTCGGTAAAAAGCATTTCCAGGACTTTGGTTCAGAGTGAAGACTGGAGGCTGCAGTGAGTCATGGGATCTTTCCTGGGGAGTCTTGAATTACCACAGACACAATTCTCAATAATGGTTGTAACTCAGCTGGTTGCTGGCATTGTTCGTGTGCTTCAGCTGAGTTAAAACATTCGGAAGTTTATTCTTCATATTTGATTTGGGTTTATTCCTACAATCGAAAAGGCAGTATCTTCATTTTAGAACAGCATCTATTACATTTGAAAACGTTTTTTTGTTAAGTGTTCAGAAAGGCTTTGCACGGAGAGCCCCTATGAGCAGACAGCCAGGAGGAGGAGAGGCCGCGGGTAAGCGGGCGCACAGATGGCCAAGCCCATTGTGAGTTTTCACTTGCAGCTGTGTGGAAAATACCTATGCTGGTGACTCAACATCTTTGGATTTCCAGCTTTAAATTACAGCATGGAAGAGCACACTTTGAACCGCTAAGCATATAGGGAGGCTAGTGGACTTCAGCCAGTGTTGAGCCTATCAGCCTCCAGGCACTGCAATACAGATGGACAATTTAAAAAAGAAAAAAAGGAATTCCTGTCACCCTCAGGGCACCAAGCATGGTACCAGGATAGCTGGCACTGCAACCAGACCTGTGGTTGACAGCGGTGCTGTATCCATTGCCAGTAATAGAAATCTAGCTTCCTGTCTGTGTGACTGAACCCTGGGATCTTGGTTTTCTTTTCTGGACTGAGCTGTGCTCGGATCCAAAGTGATTCCTTGGCCAGCCTGTCGGGATCGCTCGTCAGTGGCGGGACCCTGACGGCATCACATTCGGACCTTTTCGCGGTTCGGTCTGCAAACACCACCGTTTGTAAAGGACCTTGCCTGTGTCCCTCTGTCCCCATCCCCCCATTTCCACCCTCCTCCTGGCTGGCTGCCGGGACTGTATTTTGTCGCTTATCTAACACAAAATAAACAGAACAATCTGGAGCTAATTTAAGTGGTTTACCATATCAGGATACAGCTGGGAAAGATTTTAAGAAAAAGGCCCAACAGGAACAATAGTGCTGGGAAGTTGAGCAGCGGCAGAGAGCACAGGAAGGCGGCTTCAGACAGCCTGGCAGACGGCTGTCAGCCACTCCAATAACAAGCCTCGAAGCCAATGAAAACGGGCAGGGTCTGTCCAGGCCGCTCAGCCGGAACCCTCACAAGGAGAACGGGATTCGAGGGCGTTCGGAGCTAATGGCTCAGGTGTCAGGCCACCAGCCTCCCGGGAGTGCTCGGGCTGGGCTCCCAGGCAGCAGGGAGTCAAGAGGAACGACAGATGAGGGACAGCACTTCACTGCTGCACGACACTGGCCCAGACTTTTTTTCTTTTTGACGTGTGTGCATACACACTGGCTTTATCCGGACTTAGGAATCCAGCGAGGCCCCGCGGAGGAACATATGTTTTTGACATTGGCTTCTTCTGCTCTGCAGGATGGTTGTCTTTTTATTTTAACTCTTTGGGGGCCTCTGGCTAGACCTTGAATTTCCTGATGCAGTTTGACAGAGGAGAGAGGGCTTGAGGGAGTTAAAGCCATGTGCTGCCCTGGAAAGAACTTGCAAAAGCTTTCTGTCTTAAAACAAACAAACCAAAAAACCTCACTTGGATCAAGCTTTTGACAAGAAGTCCACCAGTTAGGTGAACGGCATGGTCCTGAAGGCAGCGACATTTGGTGCCAAGAATACTGGACTGGAAGAGTCCTAAGGCTGGCAGTCAGCAGGCTTCTGGGGCCAAGTTTCCTCACTGAGGACCAGACGCCCTTCTCCTCTTATTCCTCTTCCAATTCACGATATTAGCTTCTGCTCACACCTTCTTCCAGAGAGCATTCAACTTAGTAAAAATATCCCTCTGACAAGAGTAACCTTTGGGTATAATGGGAGGCAGTTTCATTTATTTGAGGGTAACTGAAAAAAAAAATCATCCTTGTCTATGTTCTAAAGGAAGAAGAATGCCATTTAGAAGATTCAGTTTAAATCTTAAAGGTAGGGGTTCTCCTGCCAATGCAACCAAAAGTAAATTAACTAAATTAAAAATAAATAAAATAGTAGAAATTAAATAAATGTTTTACAAGTCACTTTCCATCTAGTGTCACTATAGATCATGATAACAGAACTAACTTAAGACTCAAATTTTAGTGTGCAAATAGATAGAAATATGAATAGGCTTTCTAGGAGCAGCATATGAAAACTTCTAAAAGATTTAAAAAAAAAAAGGAAGGCAGAGAAATACCCCCTTTAGAACTGTAATATCCCTTCTATTTCTAGAGTATGTAAGTTTGGACAATGATTATTTCAAAAATATTTGAGCACACTTAAAAAAAACCCAACTATCTGAAAATATACAATTTCTCTAGAACAGCTCTCAAACAACAGCATGGAAGGCATGTTAACGCAACGATTGCTGGTTCCCATCTCCAGAGTTTCTGGTCCAAAGATGGGCCGAAGATCCTGCATTTCAGATGAGCTTTCTGGTGATGGTGATGCTCCCGAGACCACATTTTGAAAATCATTTCTCCAGTGAGAGATTTAAGGCCTGTGCACCAAACTCAGTGCTTCCCAAGTGGCTCCGTGGTAAAGACCCTGCCTGCCAATGCAGGAGCTGCAGGGTAGATCCTTGGGTCAGGAAGATCCCCTGGAGAAGGAAATGGCAACCCGATCCAGTATTCTTGCCTGGGAAATGTCATGGACAGAGGAGCCTGGCGGGCCACAGTTCACGGGGTCACAGAAGAGTCAGAAATGTCTTAGTGACTAAACAACAACATTAAACTCAACCAGTTTTAGGGATTTCCCTGGCAATCCAGTAGCTAAGACTCCTTGCTTCCACTGCACAAGGCACAGGTTTGATACCTGGTAGAGGAACTAAGATGCCAGCACAGCCATACCACAGCCCTCCTCCCCACCCCACCTAGCCAAATAAACAAACAGTAAAGAAAAAAACAGAAAAGAAAAAAAAAAAAACAACAGAAAAAAAGTCAATCAGTTTTCACCCTGCATCATTTTTTCTGTTCTTTTGAATCACTGGCCAAGTGTGATTGAAGCCCAAGAGTGGGAAAACAAGTAAGAACACAAACGGGAACTGAATCCATGCAGAATATTCACAAAAGTCACACAAAGAGAAAATGGCTGGACCTTAATTTCGTGAGGATTAAATTATAAAAGAATTTAAAAAGTAGTTGCTTTCTGAAGGGTAAAATTGACCTTCATTCAAGGATGGAAAAGAATTAGAAGAGGAGAAACTTTTATAACAATGAGCCCTTGGTCTAGAGTCCACACGTTGCGGTTCTCATTCCAGCTACACTACAGAGCCACTTGGGCAATCGGAATCTTTGGAGAGGGCTTTCACGGTAGTTCAGGAATATAGAGAAGATCACAAACCTGCCTAGAAGGTCCTCTGCCCTGCAGAAAAGGGTGTTTGAATTCATCACTGGACTACAGAATCTCAAATGATATCTTAGAAATCAACACAAAGATGATGATGTCAAGAAAGATGAAATGGCAGGTAAGAAACTGCACAGCCAGTTAGAAGCAAAGACACAGCTGAACGTCTGTTCCTGAAGCTCATCCAAATCGCTATCATATTATTCAACTACAATGGCAATAATAATTTGAAAGATATGGAAAAGAAGGTAATTGGAGAGAACTGAAAATACGGATCTCAGTATACAACAGGAAGGTCAATAATCTTGGAGAGTCNCAGAGGTGTGAAAACAAACCCCACAAAACTCACTTTGGGTGTGGGTGATGCTTTACTTAACCCCATTCACCAGTTGCCTGCTGTTGCTTACTTTCCAGGTGCCCCAAGCAGTTGTCTTCTGTACCGTCCAGATTTTAGCTGTAGTCCATGACAGAGACAGGCTTTTTGTGACTGCTCCATGCTGCCCAGCACCAGAAAGGTACTCACATGACTTTAATGAGGACAGGCCCATGGGACCTGTGATGTCTGATTTTGGGTTTTTTGGTATTTGTTCTTGTTTTGCTGTTGTTTTTAGTTTGGCCTGAATTAATATAGAAGCAAAATGAATGAGACCTTATGTCAGTTAAGAATAAAAAGAAACCTATTATTTGCAAGGCCTTAATTCAGCACCTCTCAGCACCCATGACTGCTGGTTAGCATTGTGAGAAAAGACAATAGAAGGTTCAAAACACGGTCCTCACTCTTGAGGGACACTTTATTCATGGGAAGCCTGGCCCAGGTGAAAGACACAAGACTGTCCATTATTTGCGTTAAAAAGGATACAGAGAAAAGAGATGAAAGCCTGGGAATCAGAGAGGGTGACATGGAGGCCACTCAACTCCTGGCCAGGCCTTGATGAAGAAAATCCATATTCTACCCGAGAGAAGGGGGCTTGACAGAGTAATTATTCTTTCAAAGTTGGCTTTGTACCTTTTTATTACACACTGAGTTTATTTGCCCAGAGGAAAACTAAGAGGTGGTTTCTCAGGGCATTTTATTACTCCTGACCCTGTACTTCCCTCAACTCGGTAAAAAGCATTTCCAGGACTTTGGTTCAGAGTGAAGACTGGAGGCTGCAGTGAGTCATGGGATCTTTCCTGGGGAGTCTTGAATTACCACAGACACAATTCTCAATAATGGTTGTAACTCAGCTGGTTGCTGGCATTGTTCGTGTGCTTCAGCTGAGTTAAAACATTCGGAAGTTTATTCTTCATATTTGATTTGGGTTTATTCCTACAATCGAAAAGGCAGTATCTTCATTTTAGAACAGCATCTATTACATTTGAAAACGTTTTTTTGTTAAGTGTTCAGAAAGGCTTTGCACGGAGAGCCCCTATGAGCAGACAGCCAGGAGGAGGAGAGGCCGCGGGTAAGCGGGCGCACAGATGGCCAAGCCCATTGTGAGTTTTCACTTGCAGCTGTGTGGAAAATACCTATGCTGGTGACTCAACATCTTTGGATTTCCAGCTTTAAATTACAGCATGGAAGAGCACACTTTGAACCGCTAAGCATATAGGGAGGCTAGTGGACTTCAGCCAGTGTTGAGCCTATCAGCCTCCAGGCACTGCAATACAGATGGACAATTTAAAAAAGAAAAAAAGGAATTCCTGTCACCCTCAGGGCACCAAGCATGGTACCAGGATAGCTGGCACTGCAACCAGACCTGTGGTTGACAGCGGTGCTGTATCCATTGCCAGTAATAGAAATCTAGCTTCCTGTCTGTGTGACTGAACCCTGGGATCTTGGTTTTCTTTTCTGGACTGAGCTGTGCTCGGATCCAAAGTGATTCCTTGGCCAGCCTGTCGGGATCGCTCGTCAGTGGCGGGACCCTGACGGCATCACATTCGGACCTTTTCGCGGTTCGGTCTGCAAACACCACCGTTTGTAAAGGACCTTGCCTGTGTCCCTCTGTCCCCATCCCCCCATTTCCACCCTCCTCCTGGCTGGCTGCCGGGACTGTATTTTGTCGCTTATCTAACACAAAATAAACAGAACAATCTGGAGCTAATTTAAGTGGTTTACCATATCAGGATACAGCTGGGAAAGATTTTAAGAAAAAGGCCCAACAGGAACAATAGTGCTGGGAAGTTGAGCAGCGGCAGAGAGCACAGGAAGGCGGCTTCAGACAGCCTGGCAGACGGCTGTCAGCCACTCCAATAACAAGCCTCGAAGCCAATGAAAACGGGCAGGGTCTGTCCAGGCTGCTCAGCCGGAACCCTCACAAGGAGAACGGGATTCGAGGGCGTTCGGAGCTAATGGCTCAGGTGTCAGGCCACCAGCCTCCCGGGAGCGCTCGGGCTGGGCTCCCAGGCAGCAGGGAGTCAAGAGGAACGACAGATGAGGGACAGCACTTCACTGCTGCACGACACTGGCCCAGACTTTTTTTCTTTTTGACGTGTGTGCATACACACTGGCTTTATCCGGACTTAGGAATCCAGCGAGGCCCCGCGGAGGAACATATGTTTTTGACATTGGCTTCTTCTGCTCTGCAGGATGGTTGTCTTTTTATTTTAACTCTTTGGGGGCCTCTGGCTAGACCTTGAATTTCCTGATGCAGTTTGACAGAGGAGAGAGGGCTTGAGGGAGTTAAAGCCATGTGCTGCCCTGGAAAGAACTTGCAAAAGCTTTCTGTCTTAAAACAAACAAACCAAAAAACCTCACTTGGATCAAGCTTTTGACAAGAAGTCCACCAGTTAGGTGAACGGCATGGTCCTGAAGGCAGCGACATTTGGTGCCAAGAATACTGGACTGGAAGAGTCCTAAGGCTGGCAGTCAGCAGGCTTCTGGGGCCAAGTTTCCTCACTGAGGACCAGACGCCCTTCTCCTCTTATTCCTCTTCCAATTCACAATATTAGCTTCTGCTCACACCTTCTTCCAGAGAGCATTCAACTTAGTAAAAATATCCCTCTGACAAGAGTAACCTTTGGGTATAATGGGAGGCAGTTTCATTTATTTGAGGGCAACTGAAAAAAAAAATCATCCTTGTCTATGTTCTAAAGGAAGAAGAATGCCATTTAGAAGATTCAGTTTAAATCTTAATGGCAGGGGTTCTCCTGCCAATGCAACCAAAAGTAAATTAACTAAATTAAAAATAAATAAAATAGTAGAAATTAAATAAATGTTTTACGAGTCACTTTCCATCTAGTGTCACTATAGATCATGATAACAGAACTAACTTAAGACTCAAATTTTAGTGTGCAAATAGATAGAAATATGAATAGGCTTTCTAGGAGCAGCATACGAAAACTTCTAAAAGATTTAAAAAAAAAAAGGAAGGCAGACAAATATCCCCTTTAGAATTGTAATATCCCTTCTATTTCTAGAGTATGTAAGTTTGGACAACGATTATTTCAAAAATATTTGAGCACACTTAAAAAAAACCCAACTATCTGAAAATATACAATTTCTCTAGAACAGCTCTCAAACAACAGCATGGAAGGCATGTTAACGCAACGATTGCTGGTTCCCATCTCCAGAGTTTCTGGTCCAAAGATGGGCCGAAGATCCTGCATTTCAGATGAGCTTTCTGGTGATGGTGATGCTCCCGAGACCACATTTTGAAAATCATTTCTCCAGTGAGAGATTTAAGGCCTGTGCACCAAACTCAGTGCTTCCCAAGTGGCTCCGTGGTAAAGACCCCGCCTGCCAATGCAGGAGCTGCAGGGTAGATCCTTGGGTCAGGAAGATCCCCTGGAGAAGGAAATGGCAACCCGATCCAGTATTCTTGCCTGGGAAATGTCATGGACAGAGGAGCCTGGCGGGCCACAGTTCACGGGGTCACAGAAGAGTCAGAAATGTCTTAGTGACTAAACAACAACATTAAACTCAACCAGTTTTAGGGATTTCCCTGGCAATCCAGTAGCTAAGACTCCTTGCTTCCACTGCACAAGGCACAGGTTTGATACCTGGTAGAGGAACTAAGATGCCAGCACAGCCATACCACAGCCCTCCTCCCCACCCCACCTAGCCAAATAAACAAACAGTAAAGAAAAAAACAGAAAAGAAAAAAAAAAAAAAAAGAAAAAAAGTCAATCAGTTTTCACCCTGCATCATTTTTTCTGTTCTTTTGAATCACTGGCCAAGTGTGATTGAAGCCCAAGAGTGGGAAAACAAGTAAGAACACAAACGGGAACTGAATCCATGCAGAATATTCACAAAAGTCACACAAAGAGAAAATGGCTGGACCTTAATTTCGTGAGGATTAAATTATAAAAGAATTTAAAAAGTAGTTGCTTTCTGAAGGGTAAAATTGACCTTCATTCAAGGATGGAAAAGAATTAGAAGAGGAGAAACTTTTATAACAATGAGCCCTTGGTCTAGAGTCCACACGTTGCGGTTCTCATTCCAGCTACACTACAGAGCCACTTGGGCAATCGGAATCTTTGGAGAGGGCTTTCACGGTAGTTCAGGAATATAGAGAAGATCACAAACCTGCCTAGAAGGTCCTCTGCCCTGCAGAAAAGGGTGTTTGAATTCATCACTGGACTACAGAATCTCAAATGATATCTTAGAAATCAACACAAAAATGATGATGTCAAGAAAGATGAAATGGCAGGTAAGAAACTGCACAGCCAGTTAGAAGCAAAGACACAGCTGAACGTCTGTTTCTGAAGCTCATCCAAATCGCTATCATATTATTCAACTACAATGGCAATAATAATTTGAAAGATATGGAAAAGAAGGTAATTGGAGAGAACTGAAAATACGGATCTCAGTATACAACAGGAAGGTCAATAATCTTGGAGAGTCCAGTGGTTTCATTCAAAGTATCCATTTTAAGAAAAAGAGAAGCCAACATAGGCTTTCATCAGTTCCAAAGCCACACTTCTAATGAATGGTTATGTAATGAATAGGCCTTTGCTATCTACAACCTAAGTGGCTGTGGTGAGATTGGTTTAATAACACCATTGTAGTACATGAAGACCATATGCGTTGGAAGAACAGAGGAAAGAGAGATGACGGACTGGAGTGATGCCGTCTGGCAGCCTTGGCAGCTCACAGGCCAGCTCTTCTCAAGCAAGCTGTTTCTGATACTCCATCTGTGAGATCACCCTACTGCACTGAGAGAGGTTTGCCAGAGGGAAAGTGAGGTCATGGAGGGATCTGGTGAGGCCCCCAGCTTGTCTTGTGACTCAGCCTACTTTATGAGACTCACAATGAATTAAAACTACGTTCTAAGTGCCGTATCTTCCACCTGGTTCCCATCACTGGTTTTGGCTAGCAGGAAAAGGACCTATCAGTTTTTATCGGCAGGAGGTAAAAAGGGACAGCACATTTCAGGGAAAAGCAAATAAACATACTTGCCAGGATGGGTTTCAGGTTTACCTACACAGCAGGTGGGTCGGGAAGCGCCGCTCCCATTCAAGTAACTGCAGCGGCAACATTTCTCTCAACTAGACACTGTGGCACCACACGGCCGAGGGCAAGGTTTGAGCTCAAAATATGGAACAGAGGTCAGGCAGGAGCTTCTCCAGCTATCTGACTAAGGCACTTACATTTTATGGGAACTTTTTTCTCTTGGGATCAATCCCACTATCCATTCCTGTTTCTTGATAAAAACCAAACATACAATCTGAAATTATTTTTAAAGCAGCTTTGCTGAAAGAATATTTGAGGTATTAGAAAGAAGAATTAATGTATCATTTTGATCACTTAAATGCTTTTTTCCACAGTTACTAAAAACACATGGAGAGCTCGGGGACAGGACTCAGGGAGTCAGTGGGGTCCATGGACGTCTCATGCTCAGCCAGAGTGATGCCCCTCCTAAACTAGTCCTTTTCTTGCCAGCCAAAACCATGATGGGAACCAGGCTTTTAATGGGCAGTTTTAATTCACTTTGCTTATCATCACATAGGCTGAGTCACGGACAAAGGCAGCAGTTTGAGGTGGACTTAGTGGTTTTCCTGTCCTATTGTATGATGGAACCTATTTATTTAATTCTCATGCTTCTTACAACTATGAACAGACACAGACATACTGGTTTCTATCAATTTACTTTACAAAAGCACATTTGAATCTCTTGGTCTATATTTCAATATAAGCTCAGTGATATATATTTGTGCTTGGAGCTGAAATTTACAGACTTGCCATCCTTCTAGTACCTGGGTCTCCCAGGTACTAAACCTGCCTGCCAATCTAGAAGACATAAGAGATGCAGGTTTGATCCCTGGGTCAAAAATCCTATGGACAGAGGAGTCTGGTGGGCTGTAGGCTACAGGGTCACAAAGAGCCCAACAAGACTGAGTCCACCACACCCACCCCCACACCCACACACCCTAGGTACATAACAATTAATCTTTGCCATGATATAAGTATTTATACCAAAATATTCAGTTAAGGTACCCCAAATTTTAGCAAAATGAAAACCCCACCAAACCCTCTCTTTTCTAGCTGGAGTCATCCAAAGTATGCTTTCTTAAAGTGACTGGTATTGTTAAAAATCATATTTTAAATAATTTTTAATATCAGAGAGATGGTTGCTATAGAAAGTTAAGTATTTACCTTGGGTAGTAGCATAATTGATAATTTACAGCTTATTCTGTGTCTTTCAATAGTGTTATAGTTTTCTACCATGTGCATGTGTGTGCTCAGTTGCTCAGCCGTGTCCACCTCATTGCAGCCCCACGAACTGAGGCTTCCCTGGTGGCTCAGACGGTAAAGAATCTGCCTGCAATGCAATCTGGGTTCAATCCCTGGGTCAGGAAGATCCCCTGCAGAAGGGAATGGCAATCCACTCCAGTATTCTTGCCTGGAGAATTCCATGGACAGAGGCCTGGTGGGCTACGGTCCATGGGGTTGCAAACTGGTGGACATGACTGATCAACCTACACTTTTCACACTGTATAAGTAAAGTCCACCCTGGGATCCAAAGGTTAGAAAGTGTTATGTTAAATGATAATTTACAAAGAAGAAAGACATGAACTGGGAAGTATCTTTTCTCAGAGAGAAAAGTAACATTTTAGAGTGAACTTATTAAAAATACACAACAAAGCAAATCCTCAGTGTTTGCAGCAACCTCTGTCTAAGCCCCATCTTGTTGGAAAAGGGTGGCCCACACACCTGAATGGCGTGGCCCAAATTCTCAGAATCACATGTTGCCAATGAGACACTTTATATTTGTTATACCTCATGAAAGTCTTCTGACAGATATTAAACATTCCTATTAATTTTCCTTTTGAACTGTGGTTATGGAAAAGACCCTTGAGAGTCCCTTGGACTGCAAGGAGATCCAACCAGTCCATCCTAAAGGAGATCAGTCCTGGGTGTTCACTGGAAGGGCTGATGCTGAAGCTGAAACTCCAATATTTTGGCTACTTGATGCGAAGAGCTGACTCATTTGAAAAGACCCTGATGTTGGGAAAGATTGAAGGCAGGAGGAGAAGGGGACGACAGAGGATGAGATGGTTAGATGGCATCACCAACTCAATGGACACGAGTTTGGATAAACTCCTGGAGTTGGTGATGGACAGGGAGGCCTGGCGTGCTGTGATTCACGGGGTCACAAAGAGTCGGACACGACTGAGTGACTGAACTGAACTGATTAATTTTCCAGGTAATTTGCCAACAAATGGACTAATTTCCTCAGCTCTTGAGTGTGTTCATCATTCCTTACTGTGTATTTCAGACCAAAGGAGGCATAGCTCAATCCTGGTAGACATGATCCTTTTTGTCAAATAAACCTGGTCTTTTCTATCAGCATGCAATCTGTTTGGTTTCCATCTCCCATTCATTTCCTGGATACCTTCTTCAGTTCTCCAATAATTACCTAACCAACTATTGCTGCCACTTCAGTTAACATGGACCCAATTTATCTAGCTGATATATGTAGGCCCTTTGCTTCTTTTCTCTGAGTTTCATCAGTCACGTCATAAGGGATTTTTCTGAGCTCTATTGATTCTGTATCTGAAAGGAAACCAATGATCCTAAGAAAAGATTCTCTGCATTGAGGATCAGCATAAGTAAAGCATTTTGTTCAGGCCAATCCAAGGCAAGCTAACTCTGTACATTAAGAGAAAAGATGCCCCAGGGGCAGTAATTGCGTGTGTGTGTGTGTGTGTGTGTGTGTGTGTGTGTGTGTGTTTAGTCATGTCCAACTCTTTGCAACCCCATGGACTGTAGCCTTCTGGGATTCAAGAGGCGCCTCTGTTCAAGGAATTTTCCAGTAAAGAATACTGGAGTGAGTTGCCATTTCCTCCTCTAGGGGATCTTCCCGACCCAGGGATAGAACACCTGTCTCTGGTGACTCCTGCCTTGGCGGAAGGATTCTTTACCACTGAGCCACCTGGGAAGCCTCTAAAGGCAGTAAAGGGGAAGGTCAAATGGGCTTTCTATTAAACATGAAGACTGCATTCATTTGGGAAGAAAAGAAAAGGAGGGAGAGGATGTCAAATGGAGCCTGACATCCATCAGGTCTGTTAGATGTTGATTTGCTTGCTATATCTCTTGTGCAATCTTAGTCTGTGATTCCATTTACACTCTTAGATAAGCTTTTATTGTTTACAGATATCCTCTAAGATAAATGAGCCATTATAATCTAAATAGGAAACTGAAGTTTTGGATGAGAGTAACAAGTGAGACGTGGCTTCCACAAAATTCAAAATACCCCAGACACGTAGGCACAAACCATGAGTAAAGAACTGATAAAGATCACACACTTTACCTTTCTTTTCAGGATCTCAGCAGGTCTGTAGAGGCCTGCAATTTCCATGCAAGTTCCAAGGCAGGTAAGTGGCCAACTACCTGAAGGTGCCCTGACCTTTGGGGAGAAAAAGAAAGCTTTGCCCCGGTTTGTTCCATTCCAGAGCAAAGAAGACTCTGGGCACATGGACGAGTTTTCTATAGTCCAAAGCCAAGAGAAGATTTGATCGAATTTCTGGGTTATTGTGGTAAAACACTAACCTTGCCTATCTTCTGGGAATGTTTAGGTAAAACAAGAGGTCACTG
This sequence comes from Raphicerus campestris, assembly GCA_006410735.1. Classification (NCBI taxonomy): domain Eukaryota; kingdom Metazoa; phylum Chordata; class Mammalia; order Artiodactyla; family Bovidae; genus Raphicerus; species Raphicerus campestris. Next base: position 419,853 of record SJYW01041178.1, on the reverse strand, counting down.
AGATAATAACCCCAGGAATTCTACCCCTAAACTGCCTGGTCATCCCAAGTCATTCTTTTCTTACTGACAACAGCCAAGAGATAAGAAGGCAGCTAAAACATCAGTTTGTTCTGTAGATAAAATGCTATCTTGATGCATTGATGACCTTTCTTCTTGAGATTTTTCATTTTCCTATTAAGTTTTATCATTTATCATGCCCTAAAGTCAATATGTGTCTAAGGAAATCAGAAACAGAATAAGTAATGAGAAAAGGACTTAGTGACTGGAGAGTGTCACTTGTTTTCATTCAGTAAGGGGGATCTTTCTGGCCTGTTTTTCTACCAGGAATTATGAGTGCATGTATGTCTATACATATACACTGCAAAGTGAAGCTTTCAAGTATCAGTCTACTGTGTGCAGTGTTCCAAGCATACAAGATGGGAACGAACAAGACAGACAAGGTCCCTGCTCTCTTAGGGCTTAATTTGATGAGCAAGAAGAAAACAAGCAGACATGAATTACCACTGTGATAAATGCTGTAAGCATTCCATCGCTGTGATGGGAATAGTCAGTGAAGGGGCAGAGAAGGTAACATCGCATGAAGAGCTGACTGTGAGCTGAGGCATTAAATGACAAGGCATCAGCTCTGAGACAGTTGCCATGGAGAGAGTCCCAGACACAGGGAATTCAGGTTCAAAGGTGCTCTCTAATACAACACTAGGGTGGGAGGACACATTATGCCAAAGTTTCTTTTAAATTAAAGACTATATTAACATTATTGCTAGTAAGTTATTTTTGTCAAGAAAAACACAAGCTCAGTGATGACTGGTAATTACCTGCAAAGAAACTTCAAGTCAAATTTTACAATTATCGTCCCTTTTCTTTCATTATCTGTGCTACCCACCTACTAATTTCACTGAAGTGTTTTTATAGGCTAGGATACACATGCACTTGAAATCCTTTCTTTGAATGCACTTGTGTTGAAAAGTGGCAAATTAAACTACAGTGTTGAGTGAAATCAAGGAAAACTGAATACTCTTCGACTAAATATGGCCAAAAATCAGTCAATTTCTTAGAAACCTACAATGGAACAAACTAGAAGAAAGGCACAACTCAAACTGTCACCACGCTTCCTCGTGTTGGCTCATCAGCTTCACGAGACATCTTCTCAATCCTAAAGACAATTAATCCACAGTTTTTAACTGTAGGTTTGACTGAGGTATGGAGTAGATTCCTTAGTGAACAGATGTACTCTTTCTGTTCAGAAAGGTATCTCCTTCTATGTAGCAACTAAATATTTCACGTGCACTTTTATCAGGGATTTCTGATGGTACTACTTGTAACTAAAACTACCAATACCAACATATTGTCAATTTTTAAAGTAAAGTGAACTTCCTTTAGGTGGAATTATACTTATGGAGCCTTTATAGAGCTATTCCCTTTCAGTTTATTGTAGACTGTATCTAATTTGATTTTTATGGGCCTTTAAGAGATATTTATGCGTGTGTGTTTCTTTAAACTTTTAGTGTTTTAAAATTTATTTTTATCTTTTGGCTGCATTGTGAAGCATGTGGAATCTTAGTTCCCTGACCAGGGGTTGAACCCCTGTCTCTGCACTGGAAGCATGAAATCTTAACCACTGGACTGCCAGGGAAGTCCCCATGTATTTCTTTGAACTTTTAATTTTAGAATAGTTTTAGAGGTACAGAAACGTTGCAAACGTAGTACAGAGAGTTCCTGGACTTTTGGCTTCTGAACACAGTTACGGTGTTTGTACAACAACATATCACCCAGGGATTACTGCTGTGGTGTCCTGGTCAACTAGCGCAAAAAAGTGAAAGCTCAGATAGTGACGGGAATAATAATGGTAGCTGAACTGACCAAATCCTTCCTTGCACCAGGCCTGATATCACTTGCATTACATGAATTCTCGTAACAGTCCTATGAGTAAGCATCATTCCCATTTTCCAGACCGATAGAATACTGATGCTCAGAAAAGTAATTTAGCCCCAGTTACCCAATTAGTAAGTCGTAGAAAGAGGATCTTAATTCAGGTTTGTCTGATTACAGANCTGATAGAATACTGATGCTCAGCAAAGTAATTTAGCCCCAGTTACCCAATTAATAAGTCGTAGAAAGAGGATCTTAATTCAGGTTTGTCTGATTACAGAGCTCCTGCTCCATCTTAACCACTTGCTACGCTGATTCTCCCGGAAGGGCCTCAAGGTCACCACGTCTTCCGGTCCATTACAGATCAGACTCTGCCCCAACTTCAGAAGCCAATCCTACAGGCAGCCTAGTCCCCTAGTCCTGGCTTTGCCCAGACCCAGCTTCCTAGCTTCTCCTTGTTTCCAACATGCCACCCAACATGCCATCTTGATTTTCCGTACTGATTCTGTATTGATTTTCTATAGGGGATTCTGTATTGACTGAAACTGGAGCCTCTGTTGGCATATTATGTGGCTCTATCAGTCGCCTGACTTGGGCAGCTGTTGTGCATGGGCTCAGCTGCTCAGCTGTGTCTGACTCTTTGTGACCCCAAGGACTGCAGCCCACCAGGCTCCTCTGTCCATGGGATTTTTCAGGCAAGAATACTGGAGTGGGTTGCCATTTCCTCCTCCAGAGGCTCTTCCTGACCCTCAGGAAGACTTGAGGGGTTGAACCTGAGTCTTCTGTGTCTCTTGCCTTGGCAGGAATATTCTTTGCCACTGAGCCAGGATTTGGGCAGCCTGTTGGAGCTAAAATGTAATTTCAATTTTGGTGTGTTCTTTTGAGTTAGAAGAAAATCTCAGTCCATTACTAAGTTCCTGTGATGAGCCATGTCTGTCTAAGGCCAAGAACAGTAACAGAACACAAGGGCAACTTCAGGGAACAGACTGAATTGGAGTTGAAATAATAGCATGTAACTTTAAAAGCAAAGCATTGTCCTGATATGTCAACATTTAAAGTCATTTTTCTTTTCCAACCTGTTTCTTAGGTCTTACTCTTCACACCCTGTATAGGAAAGATCCACTGACCAATATTTCTGCACTTGTAAACATGTGCTGGTGGTTTAGTCACTAATTCATGTCCGACTCTTAGGACCCCATGGACTGTAGCCTGCCAGGCTGCTTTGTCCATGGGATTCTCCAGGCAAGAACACTGGAGTGGGTTGTCATTTCCTTCTCCAGGGGATCTTCCTGACGCAGGGCTTGAACCCATGTCTCCTGCATTGTAGGAGGTGGATTCTTTGCCACTAAGCCACCAGGAAAGTCACTTGTAAACATACTCTCAAAAGTCCATACATTTTCAAGCCCCGAGTGATTAAGGAACAAAGGCTGGCTGACTGGCTGGGAAAAGAGTTAACAAGGTAGAGACCGCTTATGTCTGCTCTTTTCTGAGTCCTCAGGCTTGGAGCCCCCAGTTCTCACAACCCATCACGTCTTTCTCATTTACAGTTCTCAGCAGGATCCCTTGTTGATGGTTACACAGACTGTTCATTAATCCACAGGAACATGGTTTCTGCAATCAGTGGAACCACTGATCTTGCCGAAACTCCAAAATCAATCCGTGCTTTAAGACTGGAGAAAAGATTATCAACACAGGGACAGCCGTCTAAGAGAAAAAGTAAATAAGTGCTTGCAGAGAAAATAAATGCCATTGGTTTTTAGCTATACACAGAGATAAGATTGATTAAATTCCTCAAGAAAGTGAGCTGGCAAATCAAGCAGTGGGAATGTGATAACGAAGGTTTCATAGCTTTATAGCAACTCAGTCTCCAAGAAGCCAGCAAAGAAGCCTAAATCTTTTTATTTTTTAATTGTTATTGGGAAGAAAGTAAGAGTATCAAGATTAAGAATTCAATTTATCACTCTTAACTTTCTAAACTTTGTATAAATAACTATATTATTGAACAAAGCACAGTATAGAATTTAATAACAAGAAGTACCCCTGAGAATAAGACATACCTCCTCACTGTTCAGAACAGCAAGTTCTGTTGTGGACAAAAGACTTGAGTACGCATATGGCCCTGTGATTCTACCAACCTAGGAGTTGGGATGCAAAACAAATGACCTAAGTTTTCAAATCATTTTTGTTACTGGTCACATACACGTTTTCAACAAATCACCTCCCTTGGGGTTATAGCCCTATCATAACCCTTGGGACTCTATCTTTATTTACAAAAGAGATGATAATTATTTCTCATCTACCCCCAGAGAATTAGAGGACAATGAGGCTACAACAAAGGGAACACTTTAAAGACCTTAAGAAGCAAAAATTCCCTTGTGGGAGATGTTGATAAGATTGGGAAGGCACACACATGTCGGGGCAGGGAGGACATGGGGAAATATCCCTCCCTATCTTTCTCTTAATCCTGCTGTGAACCTGAACTGCTCTTTAAAATTAAAATCTTACCAAAAACAAGCACTTCTAAAAAATTTTTAAAAATTTCCTTTTTTGGAAAAGATTACTTCTATTTTATAGAGGAATACTTCCTAATAGCGAACTTGTCCCCCCTAAAAGNGATAAGATTGGGAAGGCACACACATGTCGGGGCAGGGAGGACATGGGGAAATGTCCCTCCCTATCTTTCTCTTAATCCTGCTGTGAACCTGAACTGCTCTTAAAAATTAAAATCTTACCAAAAACAAGCACTTCTAAAAAATAAAAAAAAATTTCCTTTTTTGGAAAAGATTACTTCTATTTTATAGAGGAATACTTCCTAATAGCGAACTTGTCCCCCCTAAAAGATTCTATAATCTTAAAGAAAAAACAAAAAACCTTGCTGAAAATGGATACAGAGGCCTTGAGAGTTCATCTTCAATCTATATAAGTACTAATGATTAAGATTTCAAAGAAAATGTTAGACAGTATGGGTATTTAATAATATTATGATTCAAGATTCCATTATCCTATTTGTTCTATGTTGTAACAATATTTCTTCTGGCACCAAAGCAAACAAGTTGAGTATCTTGGGTTTTCTTTAGCGCANACAAAAAACCTTGCTGAAAATGGATACAGAGGCCTTGAGAGTTCATCTTCAATCTACATAAGTACTAATGATTAAGATTTCAAAGAAAATATTAGACAGTATGGGTATTTAATAATATTATGATTCAAGATTCCATAATCTTATTTGTTCTATGTTGTAACAATATTTCTTCTGGCACCAAAGCAAACAAGTTGAGTATCTTGGGTTTTCTTTAGCGCAGTTGGAGAAGTTCTTTCCCCCTTTTGCCTCCATCACGTTGCGGCCTGCATTTATAAAACAGTAGTAGGGATGATCATGGTTCTTGTCCATGAGTCTATTTCTCCGCTGAGACCCACTGGGGATATCAACTTCAGGCAGTAAGCCTGCTTTCTTTCTTTATTCAATAGTCCAAGCCCTGGTTTAGGCAACTAAATGAATCCCATCTTTGAGGGGAGCCACTGGGAGGCAATACCCTTCCTTCAGTGATGTTGTCAATTGGTCAAGACTCTTTCTGGAAACATCCTCAAAGACAGTTTATGAGCCTCCTAAGCAAAATGGCCTCATCATTCCTGCCTCCAAAGAAGGGGGTTAACAGATAAGCTCTCACCTCGTAGAACTTCACAGTCTACTGTGTCCTCTTCCCATCTTAGCTTGGTGATTAAGAGAGAAAAATCCTCAATAAATAATCCCTGGGGTAGTCCCACAAGGAATTAATTACTGCAAAGATTCAATCTAGAGCAATACTGTCCAACAGAAACATAACCCAAGCCATAGGTGTAATTGAAAATTTCTCTAGGGGCCACTTTTCAAAAAGGTAGAGTTATAATTAACTTTAATGATATATTTTGTTCAACCCAATATATTAAAGATATCAGCTTAACAGGGAATCAATATGAAAATTGAGATATTATTTTACATTCTTCTTTTATAACAAGTCTTCGAAGTTCAGTACTTCACACTTACAGCACATCTCCGTTCAAATCAACTACATTCAAATGTTCAGCAGCCTTCTGTGGCTAGCACAGATCCAAATCTTTTTCTTCTCCAAATAATGAAGGCTAGTGCACCATTTAGCATTAGGTCAACTGAGTTCTTCTTGGCATTTTCTTAATTCCTTTAACTTGGGAACAGATGGCCATGATATGAGAAGGCTATCTATAGCACTGGGCAGAGACTGGTATTATGACAAAAAATTGTAACAAAGTCAATCTGACATATGCCAGGAAAGATGGAAATTAAAAGAGGAATGGTAAAGGAAGGTCTAGGAGCTCCTTCACCCACCAACAATTTGGCCTGTTTGGCCTCTGAGATGCCCCTGTAGCTTGGAGAGGCTACATGTGGCTTTCTCAAAACTTGGGAAAGCTGGAGACAGTTTAGAAGGGGAGGGGTTTGCCCTTTCCCTTGCCTAGGAAAAACAGAGTCTGTGATCTAAGTTGCTTAAACATTCACATCCCAAACATGCTCAAAACAAAGGAACAGCATGGGGGCAAGGACCTGGGGAGAGCAGGGAGCCAAAGGGGCTGGAGAAGCTGAGACAGGAATTTAGGGTTTAGGACCAGCAGGGGAGAAAGGAAAGGAAATTGAAGACTCAAGAAGTACCTCTGAAGACCCTTCATTCCATTATCCTGGCAGACCAAGGCAGCCAGGCCTCCCTGCATGCATTTTTATATGTGGAAAAAAATGCATAAAATGCATTGACCAGATCTGTGCACAAAGGTACAGTAAGTCCCTACATATGAACCTTCAAGTTGCAAGCTTTCAAAGATGTGAGCATGTGTTCACATGCATGATCAAGTAAGTTAGTTCTATTTGAGGAGGCACTGTTAGTTTTTGAGGTACAGGACCCAAACGCAGAACAGTGCATGAAGGCTACAGCAACCCTTCAGAATGCAATCCACTGTATCACCTATGATGAGGAAAAAAGAGCTATACCCCAGATATCACTGGATCGATTTTTCAAGAGCGTAGATAGAACTGAATCCAGCAAGCAACCAGAACCTGTGCCATTAATGTCCGCATGAGTGAAACGGCAGTTTGCCCTCCATCTCCTAGGCTTCCCTGGAAGTTCAGGCAGTAAAGAATCTGCCTGCAATGTAGGAGACCCAGATTTGATCCGTGGGTCAGAAAGACCCCCTAGAGAAGGGAATGGCTACCTACACCAGTATTCTTGCCTGGAGAATTCCATGGACAGGGGAGTCCATAGGGTTGCACAGAGGCGGACACGACTGAGTGACTTCACTTTCACCCCATCACCTGTTGCTGACCATCCTTCAGCTCCACCACTGCCCCCACCCCTTCCTCTAGTCAATAACTCTTCTTGCCTGTTTACACAATGCCAACCCCTGCATGCCAGCTGTTGCACCCGACTGCTGTACTTTTCAAGGTACTGCACTGGAAGATTGCAAATGTTTTCTTTATTTCTTGTTTTTTAATGTATTATTTGTGTGAAAAGTATTATAAACCTTTTAGCCTATGTTTTTGCCAACAACTGTGTTAGTTGGCTACCTAGCTTACCTTCATTGGACTTATGAACAAACTAGACTTAAGAATGTGCTGTCAGAATGGATCTCGTTTGCATGTAGACATACTGTCCTGCATGTCTGTGTGGGATGGAGGCACATCCTTGAAGATAAGCCACACAGGGCTCCGTTACAGCTAAGCAAAACCCTCTGCCCTGTGGCCAAGGGCTGAACTGCTTGCCCCACCTCCCAGAGGAGGAGACCCAGCTCCTGCCCCAAGTTCCAGGTAAGGAGTAATGGGCAGTTTTTTGTCTTTTTTTTTTGCAAATGAATGGAGCTGATCTCCTTTTAAGAATTCTAAATTCTTCCATTAAAGGTTTAAAGTGGAAACCTGNTGTGGGATGGACGCACATCCTTGAAGATAAGCCACACAGGGCTCCGTTATAGCTAAGCAAAACCCTCTGCCCTGTGGCCAAGGGCTGAACTGCTTGCCCCACCTCCCAGAGGAGGCAACTTGGGGCTCCTGCCCCAAGTTCCAGGTAAGGAGTAATGGGCAGTTTTTTGTCTTTTTTTTTGCAAATGAATGGAGCTGATCTCCTTTTAAGAATTCTAAATTCTTCCATTAAAGGTTTAAAGTGGAAACCTGAGATTCTGAACACTTATACAAAAAATCTGTAAAGTTCATTGTATTCTGTTCCTTAATTGGCCATTTCTTTTAATGTCAAAATGTTTTAAATGACTAACCAATTAAGTTAAATAATTTTCCCTCTATACACTGGAGCAAAATGAACATTCCAGGAGCACACATCTAAGGTTTTGGATGTCCCTGTGAACACCAAGGGAAAGGAGGGCGGACTGGCCTTGTCACACGCCCAGAACAGACCTTTGCTTCCCTCCTCCCCACACTCATCTGCTCACGCCACTCTGCATGCCCCAAACGTCCTGCCCTCTGCTTCCATTCATCCACCAATATCTTATCAATCATTCAAGCACCGTTTAATTTATATCCTGTCTCCTCATGAAGTTTCTCCTGCTGACCCTGATCCAGAGGCTCTTTTCCAAACTTCATCTTTCTGTTGTACCCACATGACTGTGAATCATTGGTAACTGGGTGTGTTGCTGGATCTCAAATACATGCACACTCCTCCACCTCCAAATATTTCCTGAAGTCTGTGCTAGGTACAGTGCTGAACCAGACTTTCTGTCTTCCACCAGCCATTCACACTGCCCTCTGTACCATTTCTCCTCAAACAAAGCAGTTTCAGGCTGGTGATCAGGAAATAAACACAAATCCTTCCAGCGTGCATGTCAGAGCCCCAGGCATGGGAAAGGACCTCTCCAAGCCTTATGCTTGCCTGGTCCCTGCCTTGCCCCTATAGTGAAACAGTGAAAGTTGCCCAGTTGTGTCCGACTTTTCACAACCCCATGGACTAATCCATGGAATTCTCCAGTCCAGAGTACTGGAATGGGTAGCCATTCCCTTCTCCAGGGGATCTTCCAAATCTAGGGATCAAACCCAGGTCTCCAGCATTGTGGGCAGATTCTTTACCAACTGAGCCACCAGAGAAGCCTACCTTGCCCCCAAGAGAATATGAAATTTATGCTCCTCATCTTTAGCTTCTGGTCTCCTGGGGATCAACATATTGTCCTAAATAAAACTGAGAGTCATGCGTATCAACTGATTCTTGTTTCAGGAAGAAGATGATGAGACACTTGTTCAGGTGACCTTAGCTGGTGACAGCCGGATGATCGCCACCCACCATGGACACAAAGCAAACCGCTCCCTTCAGGGGCTCCCAGAGGTGAGGCCTCACGTGCTGCACACAGGGCACTTGGGGGGGACTGGATTTTTCATAGACTCCACCATTCAGCCTGCTCTATGACCTCTGGACTTGAGATGGGCCTTCTAACAACCAAACATGACACCAAAGCAGGATGCTGAGGCATCACCATAAAGCCAGCATCCTCGGTCCAAAAACAGCACTCCAGTCTCCCCTCCCCCAGCCGCCTCGTGCGCACCGTTGACTAATGTGTGTGCATCAGCGTGCGACCAGATCACAGGCTGTTTTGAAAACAGACGTAGCTTTAGGTTTTGTTGGCAGTCTCCACAGCAGTGAGTGTCATTTCTAATGTTAAAGTTTTTTGAAGCTCTTTTCCTTTTTTTTAAAACTCTGCACAAATAAGAAAGCGTTCAGGAGTAGAAATGATAAAGGAAAAAAAAAATTAGTGTGTACTTGGAGCAGCCATCCTAGGAGAGGTTGATTAGATGTGTCCCATACTGTGAAAGGAAAATAGGAAAGATCATAGAAAGTACAGTTGGTTAAGGGTGAAAACCGCCAGAAAGGAACAAACCAGAGGGGCCAATAATCTCTGACATATCTTCTCATTAAGAAAACATAAAAAAAGAGCCCCCACGAGGCTAAGGATTGTTGTGTAAAAAGAGAGCAAGCCTGGAAGGCAGATTTCTGGGTACAGCATTTTGTTGATGCTTAGGACCTAACTGCCAAAGTCAGCAAGAGAAGCCATGGGGATTTTTTCAAATACATTATTATTATTGCTTTTAGGCCTGGTGGCGGAAAACCTCATGCTTCTGAAAGCAAAGGATGAGCAGCCTGTCTGAGGCCCAGCACAGCAGGGCTATCTCCCGCAAAGAGCTGCAGCCCTGGTTCCCAGGGCCTCCCTGGAAGAGCACGTCTCCTTAAACTCCTGGGCAGGGAGGAGACACAGCCTCTCTGCTGCTAAGGAAAACCACACAGCAATTACAGCATCGGCACAAAGAGAGGAATCGGGGCCAGAATCCTGGCAGAGCTGGCCCCGAAGGCCCTAGCTCTAGAGCAAATGCCTCGTTTCAATGTGTTCCACACACATGCACAGCAGCTACCACTGCCTCGAGGTGAGCCCCGCATGCAGATGAAAACAGGGGAGAGCTAGACTGGATTCTTCAGTAGCTAAAATTTAGCCACTCTCATTTTTTTGTGTATTTTCTTAAAACAACTACAGAGTTAACCCCCATTACGCGCTGGAAGATAGGAGTATAAACAATGCGCATCTTTTGTCTGTCAAGGGAAAATACTGGTTCCTCCTTTGAAATCTGAATTTTTATCTTCAATCTATAATTAAAGACTGATTTTTAAACAATCCAGATGCAAAACACATGAAATACACTCTATTTTCTGCTGTTTCGGTAATTCCTAGGCCGTTTCATCCCTTCTTTCATCCTCTGGTTGCCTATTTGCATCTGTAACTGAGATGACCCGACTTTATTTCTGCCCCTCCGCCCTACTGTGAGTGTGGCTCCCACATGATTCTTTCTACGCAGACTCTCTTTGTTGCCTTGCTTCATTCCCCAGGACAGCCTATCCAACCCGATACTCCCCTCACCTCCACAGGGACTTGGGCTTTTGATGAACTTTGTGAGAAATGTACAGTATAAAAAATGGGTCCATTTTAAATGTGATCTTTAAAATGGAGTGTAAGACAAGAGGCAAAAGTAAACCCAAACACACTGGAAAGCTTACAATTTAGTCAATAAATACGCTTATTTCCATCCATATTTTCCATTAATTATACACTCATAGAAGTGTGACAGTAAAGATTATGTTTCTCATGCTAAGAAATTCATAATATCAATAACACAATATTATAGTATATAAGCTGAGTTATGATAAAACATCAAAGGTCTGATAAGCATAGGGATTAAGAAGCACCGTTGCCTTAGACTCTGGGCTTGTGATTCAGTGGCTCATCACAGATTCAGTGGTTTGCATTGTCTTATACAGGTCAGACATCATTATTGGGGCCTTTGGAATATATTGACTATTATCTTTGCTCAATAAAATAATGGACAAATCTGTATGCATTACTACGTATTACTAAAAAAATCCTAAAGTGTCCCAACATGCTTTTAGCATGAACGTTAATGTGACAATTCTCAAGAGGTGAAATGGGTTCATGACCTCTGGTGAGGGATAAAATGGCTCTTGTCTCAGAGTTTCGAGCTATGTGCTGTTATCTCCCTCTAAGGTACTTGTGTTGAAAGCATTTGCAAAGAGAAAGTTGGTGCGGATCCACTATATCACTTATTCACTTAACAGGTTTTCCTTAGCTTTGTCAGGGATTGTAGTTAAGAGAGTGAAGAACCGAGTGAGACTGACTTGCCAGCATCAGATTACTTTGTTCCTGGCACCAAATTTCTATATTATTCACAAGTCTGCCAACTGCTTAAGTACATTTAAACTGAAGGAGTTCTCCATTTGTAGGGACCAGTTTTGAAGGGAATTCAACATATGAGGGAGAAAGGGACATAAGATCTAGGGCAAGTAGTTACGAAACTTTACTGCTCTATTTAAGACATTAAATCACACATAATTTTGTGAAAGATCAGATAATAAATGTTGAAAGTTTAGGTTTGGGAATAAGTTACCCTGTTCAGGCAGACATGTGCAGTGAAAGGATGTGGGCAGGGTTCCTCGATACTGGTGTTGCCAGTGTCCAGGTCAGGACACTCCTCCACTGTGCGAGGCTGCTCTGAGCACTACAGATGCCTGGCCTTCAAAAGTGACTTCCCCTTCAAGTAACTATGACAACCCAAACCATTACTGCACACTTTCAGGTACTGTGGCTGACCCCGTAGCCCCAGTCTCAAATGGACTGTGGGTCCATGGCTACAGGGACCACACGGGTGCTCTGGCTGCGGGCTGCACTCCATCCAGCTCTCTGCAGACGCACCCCATTGCCTGTTAAAGGGGGGGGTGGCTCCATGGAAAGCTGTCACCAGCACTGACAAAAGCTCCGAAAATGCAGCTCGACAGTCATCCGCTTTCCTAGTATCAGGAGTCAACTGGTTGAAGCTCTCAGTGTAGTTCTTGACTCTCTCCTTTCACTCCATCCATTTTCCCTCTGCCTTTATTCAGCCCCTCCTCCTCCTCCTTCTAGCCCCTGCCATAATCTCCCCAAAGTTCTGCTGGTCTCCAACCATCCCCCACACCGATCCCAAGGTGAAAATCTGATCCTGTTTTAGACCTTTCAATGCCTCCCACTGCCTTCGCTGCCTTTGTGATTCCCCCCTGCAGGTACCCAGGTCTCTTCTGAGCTGACTTGCAGGTCACACTCCCTGTCCTCACGTCTCGCCATCCCTGCCCTGCACTCTAGGCTCCAGCCCCACTGGACCTCTGACAGACAGCTCTCTCCTCTCTACCCTTGGTCACAGTCCTCTCTCTCAGCTGCCCAATCTCTTCTTCGCCTGCACACTGCTTTTCTGGCCAACTCATACCCAACCTTTCCATCTCAGAACGCCTCCCCAGATCCCTAGGCTCTGGTGAGACCTCTGGGTACTCTTCCATTGCATTGGAAGAGTACATTTGCTTGCCTGCTTCACTACAGTGCAAGATTCCTAAGGGCTGGAACCATATCTTATTCATCTTTCTATCTGCAATGACAGACCAGGTGAATAAATGAGCGATCGGCCAATCAGAATTTAACATAATGAAACTGAGGCCAGAGTCTATACAACTAATTGGCAGGAAAACTGAGATTTGAACTCTGATCATATTCTATCAAAGAGGGATTAGAAGGATCATCCTTGTATAAAAAGAACAGAATATTATGTTTGTAATGAGATGCAATTTTTGTTAATGCCACTCACTAATAATCACACATTGTAAAAAGAGTGTCATTAATCTACCAAGGTTGCATTTTATATGCAGTAAAATTACATTTAAATTTTTCTTACTTTTTTCAAGAGTCTGTTTCTAGAAATGGGTGCATTTACTTGAAATGAAAACACCTAGGAGAGGTTGAACTTCAAACCCAGTTGGTTTCTGGCAAATATATATATATATATTACTGTATTTATATATATTCCNCATCCATTTTCCCTCTGCCTTTATTCAGCCCCTCCTCCTCCTCCTTCTAGCCCCTGCCATAATCTCCCCAAAGTTCTGCTGGTCTCCAACCATCCCCCACACCGATCCCAAGGTGAAAATCTGATCCTGTTTTAGACCTTTCAATGCCTCCCACTGCCTTCGCTGCCTTTGTGATTCCCCCCTGCAGGTACCCAGGTCTCTTCTGAGCTGACTCGCAGGTCACACTCCCTGTCCTCACGTCTCGCCATCCCTGCCCTGCACTCTAGGCTCCAGCCCCACTGGACCTCTGACAGACAGCTCTCTCCTCTCTACCCTTGGTCACAGTCCTCTCTCTCAGCTGCCCAATCTCTTCTTCGCCTGCACACTGCTTTTCTGGCCAACTCATACCCAACCTTTCCATCTCAGAACGCCTCCCCAGATCCCTAGGCTCTGGTGAGACCTCTGGGTACTCTTCCATTGCATTGGAAGAGTAAATTTGCTTGCCTGCTTCACTACAGTGCAAGATTCCTAAGGGCTGGAACCATATCTTATTCATCTTTCTATCTGCAATGACAGACCAGGTGAATAAATGAGCGATCGGCCAATCAGAATTTAACATAATGAAACTGAGGCCAGAGTCTATACAACTAATTGGCAGGAAAACTGAGATTTGAACTCTGATCATATTCTATCAAAGAGGGATTAGAAGGATCATCCTTGTATAAAAAGAACAGAATATTATGTTTGTAATGAGATGCAATTTTTGTTAATGCCACTCACTAATAATCACACATTGTAAAAAGAGTGTCATTAATCTACCAAGGTTGCATTTTATATGCAGTAAAATTACATTTAAATTTTTCTTACTTTTTTCAAGAGTCTGTTTCTAGAAATGGGTGCATTTACTTGAAATGAAAACACCTAGGAGAGGTTGAACTTCAAACCCAGTTGGTTTCTGGCAAATATATATATATATATTACTGTATTTATATATATTCCTATAAATATATATTTATAAACATATACTACATACATATATATTCTTCATTAGTTAAGTTCCCAGGGTTTGTATAAGTTCCTTTAAATTAAAAGTTCTTAAATTTCTCTATAAGAATTACCTATATTACTGTTAAAGATGGAGATTCCTGGGCCCATATCTAGAATCCATACTGGAGTCTAAGAAACTACTTTTTAAAAAACTGAAGTGAAATTCACATAACATAAAATTAACCACTTTAGTGTGTTGAATCAGTGACATTTAGCACATTCACAGTGTTTGGCAGCCATCACCTGAGCAACTACATTTTTAATGAACACTCCAAGGGGGCAAGTAGTCCCCAGATGGCATACTGCACCTTAAGTGTTCGGATGATGACAACAAGGAATGAGGGAGCCTCAGGGGCCTCCTCCAGACTATAAAGAAAGATTTTTAAAAGCGTCCTTAAACATCTAGACCTAAAAAGAAAACATGCCTTTGTCTCTCCCTTTCACTAAATAACACGTGATACGAAGAAGCTAGTGTATGTCAGGGTTTTCGACACTATCGGATTCAACAGTTATTTGTTTGAACATACCCAGTATTTTTATGCTTGGAAAGAAGGGCAGTGCCAAGTCAAGTAAAGTGAGAAAACTGGAAAAAATGAATCACTGCTTTATACCCAGCCAGATTCAGGCCTTATTTCCTTGGGTTTTAATCACATTATTAAATTCCACTTCAGGCAAAGAAATTGTCAATAAACACAGAGAAGTCTCCAGAGGAGAAACTGCAAATTAGGTTTGTCCTTATAGTCAAACTCTCTCTAAATATAAATGGAAATGGTTATTCTGATGTGAGTTAATATAAATATACAATAGCTGCAGAAAGATGTTGTGATCAATTGTTGCTTTCAAGGTTTTAGAATCAGTTTTCCTAGTTTTAATTTATGATCTAGTTGCTCCACAGTAAGTTCTAATTTTAGCTCATGTTACTCAGGGACGATTCCTGGAGTTTAATAACTATAAAGCTCAGCTCTGGTAACAGGGGCACAAGTTAAAATAGTATCTTCCTAATAGTTTCTAGTGCTGCTTCTCATAACCAATATTCTGCTAACATAGACAAATTTAGCAAAGACTGAGGGCAGAAGGAGAAGAGGGCATCAGAGGATGAGATGGCCGGACAACATCACCGGTGCAACAGACATGCATGTGGGCAAACTGCGGGAGATGGCGATGGACAGGGAGGCCTGGGGTGCTGCAGTCCATGGGTTGCAAAGAGTTGGACACGACTGGGCGACTGAGCAACACAGACACAGAATAAGATGAACCACGTCACGTTGTCATGAGTTAGAATAAGATGAAAACTCATTACAAGGTAAGAAACCAGGTCTGACAGACAATCTATTCAAATGCCAGAGAGAACCCTGGAGAAATTTGCACAAGCCGTGCAGCTGGAATGAAGAAACAAAGGCTGGTCTACCCTGTTTGCCTCATGACGCAGAGCCACCTACCTATCTGAAAAGAGGGACGAAGGCAGCCCAGGAGGGGAGGGGACGGTGCTAATTTTGGACATGACCAGAGAATCACTACCTCCTCAACTTTCTATCTGTAGTTAGAGATCACAGCTCCCAAGAACAGTGGGCAGAAGAAAGGGCCTGGCAGCAGGGCGCACTACCCGGGCGAATGCCCCTCTAATTAAAGCCCAGAAGGTATATAGAGACAGGAAGAGTCTGGTGGTGGTGCCGAAGAACCAGGCAGCCCAAAGAGAAAAAAAATACCAGTCAGGTCAATCAGGTTCACAAAAGTGTAGAAGACTCATGCCTGAAAAAGTGAAAGTCACTCAGCCATGTCCGACTCTTTAGGACCCTAGGGACTATACGGTCCATGGAATTCTCCAGGCCAGAATACAGGAGTGGGTAACCTTTCCTTTCTCCAGGGGATCTTCCCAACCCAGGGATCGAACTAGGGTCTCCTGCATTGCAGGCAGATTCTTTACCAGCTGAGCCAGAAGAGAAGCCTCCAGTGTCTGAAGGCCACTGGAAATAGAGTGAGTTGCGTGCAGGAACCTGACCTCAAGCTACAGATCTGAGAAGGAATTAATCAGGGGACAATGACCGGAGGCCTGAGAGACAGCCGTGCACTCTAGATCCTCTGCTGCTTATACTGGGAAGAGTATGTGGCTGGTAATCATTTACTATGGAAATGAAGGTTTCAGAAAAGCTCTATTGAGAAAGATCCAGGAAAAGCATGGGTTCTATGAATAGAAGTGTAGAAAGGTAAGAAGTAGAAATCAGGGACAAGAGGATGAGACGGAAGGGAAACGATGACATGGAAAAGCACAGCTGATTACATTTAACAGGTACTGGCCTCAAGTTGATCTGGGTTTAAATTCTTCTCTTCCATTTGTAAGATGTGTGGCTCTTAGCCCATTTGGGTGCAAACAAAATACCATGGACCTGGTGGCTTAAAAGAAAACAGAAATGTATTTCTCACAGTTCTGGAAGCTGGGAAGTCCAAGATCAAGGGGCCAGGAGAGTCACGTTCTGGTGAGACTCCTCTCGTTCTAGAGTCAACACCATCTCACTGTGTCCTCAGGTGGAGGAAGGCGCTACTGATCTCTCGGGTGCCTCCTTTAAGAAGACACTAATCCCATACATGAGGTGTCCTCCTTCATGACCTAATTACCTCCCAAAGGCCCCACCTTCCAACACCATCGTATATGAATTTGAGGTGAATACAAACATTCAGACCATAGCATTAGTCTTGGGCAAATCACTTAACTAAGTTTAACTTTTGGTTTCTTCATTTATAAAATAGGAATAAAGAAACTTATTTCACAAGGCTGCTTTGAGCTTTAATGAGCAACAGTGAGAAAGTACAGGCGAAACACAAGGACAGCCTGGGCATGCAGTAAATATGTAATAAACAGTAGTCATTATTATTACTAACAAGCTTAGGAGGAAAAAGAACTGAATGAGGCAAAGAAAGGATTGCAAAGATACTAAAAGCACAATTAATAGTCATCTCCATTGAAGATATTAAACAGCAGAATTTAAACTGCAGAAATGTTGAAGCGCTCCAGAAGACTGAGAAAAGGGATGAAAAACTAAGGCTGATGAAAGAAAAGCTGAGTCAGCAATTCAACTTACTAATTAAAGACATTTTCGAGAAACAAATCAAGCAGAACAAAAGCAATAAGCTAAAATAGGAACAAGGAAGACTTTCTGAAATGAAAAATAATCTCAGCATTCAGATCAAAGGGCTCACTGTATTTCAGGCGAAATTAATTTTAAACTATTTTAAAGACCCACTCCTCCTAGATATAATTAAGCAAAAATGTAAACTATGGAGATCATTTTTCTAAGCCTTCTAAAAAGCTTCCAGGGACCAGAAGGATCTTTCAAACAATCTGTAAAGTGTTCCAGAACATAGAAAAATATGGGAAAAGTCCAAAATATATCATGATATATGTATAATCAATACAACAAAACCCAACAGAGAGAAAAGAAACCTCCTACTTCATTGTCACTTTTAAATGTATGCAAATATTCTAAATAAAACCATAGCAAACTGTAACTAGCAGTGTAATGAAAATATATGCATACTATAAAGTTGGATTTACCCAACAAGTAATCCAAGTCTTTGCCCTAACCAGGCAAAGAGGCTGAAGTTGACTGTTTTTATGAAGACCTCCAACAACTTCTAGAACTAATATCAAAAATGATGTCCTTTTCATCCTGGGGGATTGTAATACAAAAGTAGGAAGTCAAGAGATAGAGTAACAGGCAAATTTGGCCTTGGAGTACAAGATGAAGCAGGGCAAAGGCTAACAGCGTTTTGCTAAGAGACTGGTCATAGCAAAAACCCTTTTCCAACAACCCAAGAGATGACTCTACACAAGGATATCACCAGATGGCCAACACTGAAATCAGATTGATTATGTTCTTTGTAGCCAAAGATGAAGAAGCTCTATACAGTCAGTAAAAATAAGACCCAGATCTGACTGTGGTTCAGATCATGAGCTCCTTACTGCAAAATTCAGGTTTAATTGAACAAAGTAGGGAAAACCACTAGGCCATTCAGGTGTGAAGTGAAAGTCACTTGGTCATGTCCAACTCTTTGCAACCCCATAGACTATACAGTGCATGGAATTCTCTAGGCCAGAATACTGAGTGGGTAGCCTACCCCTTCTACAGCAGATCTTCCCAACCCAGGAATCAAACAAGGGTCTCCTGCACTGCAGAAGGATTCTTTATGACCTAAATCAAACCCTTTATGATTATACAGTGGAGGTGATGAATAGATTCAATGGATTAGATCTGAAAGACAGAGTGTCTGAAGAACTATGGATGGAGGTTCATAACACTGTACAAGAGGCAGTGACCAAACCATTCCAAAGAAAAAGAAACTCAAGAAGGCAAAGTGGTGGTCTGAGGAGGCTTTACAAATAGCTGAGAAAAGAAGAAAAGCAAAAGGCAAGAGAGGAAGAGAAAGATATACCCAATTGAATGCAGAGTTCCAGAGAATAGTAAGGCGAGATAAGAAGTACTTCTTAAATGAACTATATATTTTAAAAAAAAAAATAGAGGAAAACAATAGAATTGGAAAGACTAGAGACCTCTTCAAGAAAATAAGATATCAAGGAAACATTTAACGCAAGGACAGGCATGATAAAGGACAGAAACAGTAAGAAGCAGAAGAGATTAAGAAGAAGTGGCAAGAATAAATAGAAGAATTATACAAAAAAGGTCTTAATGACCTGGATAACCATAATGGTGTGGTCATTCACCTAATTCCAGACATCCTGGAGTGTGAAGTCAAGTGGGCCTTAGGAAGCATCACTACAAACATAGTGGAGGTGATGGAATCCCAGCTGAGCTATTTAAAATCCTGAAAGATAATGCTATTAAAGTGCTGCACTCAATATGCCAGCAAATTTGGAAAATTCAGCAGTGGCCATAGGACTGGAAAAGGTTATTTTCCATTCCAATCTCAAAGAAGTGCAAATGCTAAAGAATGTTCAAACTATTGTACAATTGTGCTCATTTCATGTGCTAGTAAGGTAATGCTCTAAGTCCTTCAAGCTAGGCTTCAGCAGGATGTGAACTGAGAACTTTCAAATGTGCAAACTGGATTTATAAAAGGCAGAAGAACCAGAGATCAAATTGCCAACATCCATTGGATCATGGAGAAAGCAAAGGAATTCCAGAAAAAACATCGGCTTCATTGACTATACTAAAGTCTTTGACTGTGTGGAGCACAACACACTGGAAAATTCTTAAATAGATGGGTACTCCAGACCACCTTACCTGTCTCCTCAGAAATGTGTATGCAGGTCAAGAAGCAACAGTTAGAACCACATATGGAATAAATGACTGGTTCAAAACTGGGAAAGGAGTACAACAAGATTGTCTATTGTCACCCTGCTTATTTAACTTATATACAGAGTAAGTAATGTGAAATGCCAGGCTGGATGAAGCACAAGCTGGAATCAAGATTGCCAGGAGAAATATCAGTAACCTCAGATATGCAGATGATACACTCTAATGGCAGAAGGTAAAGAAGAACTAAGGATCCTCTTGATGAGGGTGAAAGAGCAGAGTGAAAAAGCTGGCTTAAAACTCAGCATTCAAAAAATTAAGATCATGGGATCTGGTCCCATCACTTCATGGCAAGTACATGGGGGAAAAGATGGAATCTGTGGTAGATTTTAGTTTCTTAGGCTCCAAAATCACTGCAGATGGTGACTGCAGCCATGAAGTTAAAAGATACTTGCTCCTTGGAAGAAAAGCTATCACAAACCTACACAGCATATTAAAAAGCAGAGACATCACTTTGCTGACAAAGGCCCATATAGTCAAAGCTGTGGTATTTTCAGTAGTCATATATGGATACGAGAGTTGGACCACAAAGAAGGCTAAGTGCCAATGAATTGATGCTTTTGAACTGTGGTGTTGGAGAAGACTCTTGAGAGTCCCTTGGACTGCAAGGAAATCAAACCAGTCAATCCTAAAGGAAATCATTCCTGAGTATTCATTGGAAGGACTGATGCTGAAGCTGAAGCTCCAATACTTTGGCCACCTGATGTGAAGAGCTGACCCATTGGAAAAGACCCTGATGCTGGGAAAGACTGAAGGCAAAAGGAGAAGGAGGTGACAGAGGATGAGATGGTTTGATAGTATCACTGACTCAATGGACATGAATGTGAGCAAACTCAGGGAGATAACAGAAGATAGAGAAGGCTGGAGCACTGCAGTCCACGGGGTCGCAAACAGTCAGACACGACTGAGCAACTGAACACGGAGTGTAATGAGAAGAGGGGAAAAACACATCATTCACAGATGAGGAATCAGAATGACTTTGCCATAATGAAAACTCCTTTCAAAAATTTTCTCTCTCCATTTTGTTTTTTCTGTAGTCAACATGTATAACTTTATGGTCAGAAAATTTTAATATAAAAAATCTATACTTGGAGACTTTAGCCTAGATTTAAATAGCTCCATTTAAGTGTTTTCATAATGTCACAAATCTTAATAATGTCACAATCTGTCTTGGCACTGACATAGAGACCCCTGAGCCAGCGGAAGTCCTCTTCATAAAGGATGCCTGGTCTGTAGAGACTGCTGGGAACAAGTCACTTCAGGGACTAACTGCCCAGCTGCCCTGATAGGAAGGATACCCACTCACACTTACCCAGTTACTGAGAGCTTGTTTGCAAGCAAACTCTAAGAACAGTTTGATATCTGAAGGGAGAGGCTCATAATTCTTTTTTTCCTTAGACACATTTTTCTATCCATTATCACCATGTCTCCAGTCTTGCAGGTAGCATTTATTTTAATAAGGAACTGCTAAATGTTCCAATTTATCTTCATTCCATTTATCGAATACCATGTCCTGAGCTTTGCCAAGAGATGATTTTCCTGTCGACAGACTTACCTGTGGAGAAGATGAACACCGTGTTGTTCCAGAGCCCGCGGCTTTCTAAGGCTGCGGTGACATTTCCCACCGCTTCATCCATAAGGGATGCCATTCCTGCGTAGTGGTGCCTGTTCTTATCTTGGATAAAGTCATAGGGCTTCAGGTATTCCTCGGGGACCTGGAGGGGCTCGTGGACAGACTGGAGAGCGAGGTAGAGAAACAGAGGCTGGAGAGAGAATTTGCACAAATCAGTTAGGTGGGCTTGGAAGCATGAAATATACAGAGAGAAGTCCAGATTCATTGGTTAATAAAAGTAATATTCAGACAACCTACAAACTGGGTCGAAAATATTTGTACATCATATATCTGATCAGGGATATGTATCCAGAACATATTAAGAATTCTTACAACTGGATAATAGAATTCGATTAACTCAATTACAAAAATAGGCAAAGAATTTGAATAGATATTTCTCCAAAGAAGACATACAAACAGCCAATAAGCACATGAAAAGATGCTCAACATCATTAGTCATCAGGGAAATTAAAAAAAAAAANGATAACAGAAGATAGAGAAGGCTGGAGCACTGCAGTCCACGGGGTCGCAAACAGTCAGACACGACTGAGCAACTGAACACGGAGTGTAATGAGAAGAGGGGAAAAACACATCATTCACAGATGAGGAATCAGAATGACTTTGCCATAATGAAAACTCCTTTCAAAAATTTTCTCTCTCCATTTTGTTTTTTCTGTAGTCAACATGTATAACTTTATGGTCAGAAAATTTTAATATAAAAAATCTATACTTGGAGACTTTAGCCTAGATTTAAATAGCTCCATTTAAGTGTTTTCATAATGTCACAAATCTTAATAATGTCACAATCTGTCTTGGCACTGACATAGAGACCCCTGAGCCAGCGGAAGTCCTCTTCATAAAGGATGCCTGGTCTGTAGAGACTGCTGGGAACAAGTCACTTCAGGGACTAACTGCCCAGCTGCCCTGGGAAGGATACCCACTCACACTTACCCAGTTACTGAGAGCTTGTTTGCAAGCAAACTCTAAGAACAGTTTGATATCTGAAGGGAGAGGCTCATAATTCTTTTTTTCCTTAGACACATTTTTCTATCCATTATCACCATGTCTCCAGTCTTGCAGGTAGCATTTATTTTAATAAGGAACTGCTAAATGTTCCAATTTATCTTCATTCCATTTATCGAATACCATGTCCTGAGCTTTGCCAAGAGATGATTTTCCTGTCGACAGACTTACCTGTGGAGAAGATGAACACCGTGTTGTTCCAGAGCCCGCGGCTTTCTAAGGCTGCGGTGACATTTCCCACCGCTTCATCCATAAGGGATGCCATTCCTGCGTAGTGGTGCCTGTTCTTATCTTGGATAAAGTCATAGGGCTTCAGGTATTCCTCGGGGACCTGGAGGGGCTCGTGGACAGACTGGAGAGCGAGGTAGAGAAACAGAGGCTGGAGAGAGAATTTGCACAAATCAGTTAGGTGGGCTTGGAAGCATGAAATATACAGAGAGAAGTCCAGATTCATTGGTTAATAAAAGTAATATTCAGACAACCTACAAACTGGGTCGAAAATATTTGTACATCATATATCTGATCAGGGATATGTATCCAGAACATATTAAGAATTCTTACAACTGGATAATAGAATTCGATTAACTCAATTACAAAAATGGGCAAAGAATTTGAATAGATATTTCTCCAAAGAAGACATACAAACAGCCAATAAGCACATGAAAAGATGCTCAACATCATTAGTCATCAGGGAAATTAAAAAAAAAAAACTCACAGTGACATACTATTTCATACCCACTGAAGAAAAGAAAGCAAACTAGTCACCTAGTCACTCAGTCATGTCCGACTCTTTGTGACCCCACGGGCTCTAGCCCACCACGCTCCTCTGTCCATGGAATTTTCCAGGCAAGAATACTGGAGTGGGTTGCCATTTCTTACACTCACTAGGATGGTTTTAATTTCAAAACTGGGAAATAAGAAGTGTGAGTGAGGATGCAGAAAAATTAAAACTCTTATTCACCGCTGATGGGAATGTAAAATGGTATAGCCAGTTTGAAAAACAACCTGGCCATTCCTGAAGTTGTTAAACATAGAGTTACCATATGGGCCAGGAATTTCCCTAGAGAAACAAAAGCATATATCTACACAAAAACCTATACACGGATGGTCACAGTGGCATTATTCATAATAGGCCAAAAGTGGAGGCTAAATGTCTACCAATTGATGAATGGATTAACAAAATGTGGTATATTTTCAGCAAAATAAAGCAATTAAGGCTTCCCTGGTGGCTCAGATGGTAAAGTGTCTGCCTGCAGACAGGGAGACCCGGGTTCGATCCCTCGGTTGGGAAGATCCCCTGGAGAAGGAAATGGCAACCCACTCCAGTACTCTTGCCTGGAAAATTCCGTGGACTGAGGAGCCTGGAGACTACAGTCCATGGGGTCCCAAAGAGTCAGACACGACTGAGCGACTGCACTTCTTCACTTCTACAGCAATTAAAGGAATATGATGCAGGCATAAAAGGAGTGAAGTAGTGACACATCCTCCAACATAGATGTCTCTTGAAAACATTAAGTGAAGGGAACCAATCACAAAGATCACATTTATATGGTTTCATCCATATACAATGTCCAGAACAGGCAAATCTATGGAGGTAGAAAACAGATTAGTGGTTGCCTAAAGCTGTCAGGATTTCTGAGGGAGAGGAGTGATGAGTGATGGCTAAGAGGTACAAGACTTCTTCCAGGAGCAGTGGAAATGTTTGAAACTTAGATCGTGGTAAAGGTTGCACAACTGTGAGTTTATTATTGAATTGTGAAAAAGCTTGAGTTCTAAAATGGCCTAGAAAGCTCTGATTCAAACAAATGGAAATAATAATACCAACAATTCTGTCTCATGTAATACTCAAAAACCACCTTGTTACAACCATTTTACAGGTAAGCTAACTGAGGCTTAGACAAGCTTTATGGCTTGCACAAATTCATATTAATTGCAAAGCATTTTTCTATCGGAAACTCCTATATTACTGTGTGGATATGTCCCAATAGATGGGTTAGCTTTCTACTTCTGCTGAAAAATAAGTGACCACCTTTCAGGAGAGGTGTAAGCATTGTCTATATTTTCATAAGAAAACAAGTGAACCATAAGACCAATTTAATTTCTGGAAACTGAGGGGGTGATACACTGATTCTATTTTACCTCTGACATCAATTTACAGAATTTAACATTAGTGGTATCCTAGGTTTAGCCTCTTCCTTTTAATGAGTCTTTCTGAAGGTACTCTTTTCACTGTGTTCCTATAGAATTCTTTAATGACTTGAAAACTCTCAAAGAGACAACTGGCTTGACCCAAGGAAAAAAACATAATTCTGTTGATATACTTGAGGCTTTTAAATTTCATAAAGAATGGGGGAATATTAGAACACAGACTGGAAGGTTGGCTCATATTTCATTCATTACTGTTGAAAAAATGTTTCAAATTATATATTATACACCCTTGTGATACAGTAATAGGAATACATATATAGACCTCAAATAGACACCCAAGAGAGTATTTTCAGTTCACCTCTTTGGAACTTAGAAATACCTTTTCCCCCAAATCAAAACGTTCAAAGTGACTGTTCAATAAGAGGCAGGTGATGGAATGACAACCATGATAAGGAGACCCTGGGCTTCGTTTGTACATTATTTCCATGGAAAGACATTCCAAATTCCAGCCCTCAAAAGGCAACACACAGCTTTGACACAGCTTTAGCTGTCTCTACTGCCCCTCAACACATGCGTTCTCATCCAGCCACACAAGTCCCACCCAAACTCCATGCTCCTCCAGATCATGGTGAAGGGCATCCCAGCAGATCCTCTGCCCAGCTGGGGAGGAAGGACGCCGGGCTAAGATGTCTGGAGAGGAAAGAATGAGCAGGGACCTCTGTGACTTGGCAGTGCAGTCAGGGTCTGAGTCTTCAGCACAAGACCAAGCCCATGCCACCAGCCGAGGTCTGGATGGGGAAGGACTAAAAACTGGAAGGCTACAATTTGCAACCCACATCAAGTTTTAAGAGCCAGGAAATGTCACACTAAAAACCTGTTTTGTTTTTTCCTTGAAAAATCAGAACCTCTGATAACTCCAGGCCCACACTCCATCTGACAACAAATGGCTGCAGTATGAGGAACAGAGATCCCACCCACAAGGGCTCCCCAACTCTCCAGTCTCTCCACTGTGCGTCACTTTCTTAGGGTAGCAGCTTGGCCCTTGTTTGTGATTGTGATCTGGATTCTCTGCAGTGGCCAGGCGTAGAAAAACTATGGAGGGAGCCCAGTGTTTCAGGAGAAAACATGCTTGCCCACAACATTATGATCAACATGGCAGTACCCACGGTGAAGGAGAGAAAGGGGAAGGAAGGCAGGTCATTTCCAACCGGAAAGTGATCCCTGGTGGCGACAGCTGGGGAGGCTGGTGGAAGAGAGTTCTCATAACCACACCAGGGCAAAAAACGATGCTGGGACCACCATTCAGGGGTCTTATAAACAGCTAGAATGGAAATCATTCTACTCACTTGGCTAAATGTAGCAAAAAATTACCTAAATTTTTTTTCCTATAATTATTCCTTAGTGTCTAAAGACATGGCCACTGCTCTTGAGGGATTAAAATGATGAAACTACAACTATTTCCCCATTTTTCCAGTGGTCAGGCTCCTGTTAGTTCAAACAGAAGAGACGAATCTGAGACAAAAAAGTGAAAACAATCCCTGGGAGATCCAGTCTGCCTTGGCCTGTGACTGTTACAGGCCCTGCAAAGCCCCCCATTACCTACCAACTGCACTTCCCAGGTGCCGCACTGGTAAAGAACCTGTCTGCCTGCCTTTTCAGGAGACGCAAGAGATGAGGGTTTGATCCCTCATCCAAGATCCCCTGGAGTAGGAAATGGCAACCCATTCCAGTGTTCTTGCCTGGAAAACTCCATGGACAGAGGAGCCTGGTAGGCTGCAGTCCATGGGGTCACTAAGAGTCAGACATGACTAAGCGCCTTCACTTTCACTTTTCACTTTCATGCATTGGAGAAGGAAATGGCAACCCACTCCAGTGTTCTTGCCTGGAGAGTCCCAGGGATGGGGGAGCCTGATGGGCTGCCGTCTATGGGGTCGCACAGAGTCAGAAACGACTGAAGCGACTTAGCAGCAGCAGCAGCATCCAATATTGCATGGGCTCCCCCGGTGGCTCAGTGGTAAAGAATCTGTACCCTTTTCGGGTTCCTTAGGTCTATAAATTGGTATCCTAAATGNCATTGGAAGGACTGATGCTGAAGCTGAAGCTCCAATACTTTGGCCACCTGATGTGAAGAGCTGACCCATTGGAAAAGACCCTGATGCTGGGAAAGACTGAAGGCAAAAGGAGAAGGAGGTGACAGAGGATGAGATGGTTTGATAGTATCACTGACTCAATGGACATGAATGTGAGCAAACTCAGGGAGATAACAGAAGATAGAGAAGGCTGGAGCACTGCAGTCCACGGGGTCGCAAACAGTCAGACACGACTGAGCAACTGAACACGGAGTGTAATGAGAAGAGGGGAAAAACACATCATTCACAGATGAGGAATCAGAATGACTTTG
This sequence comes from Raphicerus campestris, assembly GCA_006410735.1. Taxonomy (NCBI): domain Eukaryota; kingdom Metazoa; phylum Chordata; class Mammalia; order Artiodactyla; family Bovidae; genus Raphicerus; species Raphicerus campestris. The sequence continues at coordinate 393,081 of SJYW01041178.1, read as the reverse complement.
CCATAATGAAAACTCCTTTCAAAAATTTTCTCTCTCCATTTTGTTTTTTCTGTAGTCAACATGTATAACTTTATGGTCAGAAAATTTTAATATAAAAAATCTATACTTGGAGACTTTAGCCTAGATTTAAATAGCTCCATTTAAGTGTTTTCATAATGTCACAAATCTTAATAATGTCACAATCTGTCTTGGCACTGACATAGAGACCCCTGAGCCAGCGGAAGTCCTCTTCATAAAGGATGCCTGGTCTGTAGAGACTGCTGGGAACAAGTCACTTCAGGGACTAACTGCCCAGCTGCCCTGGGAAGGATACCCACTCACACTTACCCAGTTACTGAGAGCTTGTTTGCAAGCAAACTCTAAGAACAGTTTGATATCTGAAGGGAGAGGCTCATAATTCTTTTTTTCCTTAGACACATTTTTCTATCCATTATCACCATGTCTCCAGTCTTGCAGGTAGCATTTATTTTAATAAGGAACTGCTAAATGTTCCAATTTATCTTCATTCCATTTATCGAATACCATGTCCTGAGCTTTGCCAAGAGATGATTTTCCTGTCGACAGACTTACCTGTGGAGAAGATGAACACCGTGTTGTTCCAGAGCCCGCGGCTTTCTAAGGCTGCGGTGACATTTCCCACCGCTTCATCCATAAGGGATGCCATTCCTGCGTAGTGGTGCCTGTTCTTATCTTGGATAAAGTCATAGGGCTTCAGGTATTCCTCGGGGACCTGGAGGGGCTCGTGGACAGACTGGAGAGCGAGGTAGAGAAACAGAGGCTGGAGAGAGAATTTGCACAAATCAGTTAGGTGGGCTTGGAAGCATGAAATATACAGAGAGAAGTCCAGATTCATTGGTTAATAAAAGTAATATTCAGACAACCTACAAACTGGGTCGAAAATATTTGTACATCATATATCTGATCAGGGATATGTATCCAGAACATATTAAGAATTCTTACAACTGGATAATAGAATTCGATTAACTCAATTACAAAAATAGGCAAAGAATTTGAATAGATATTTCTCCAAAGAAGACATACAAACAGCCAATAAGCACATGAAAAGATGCTCAACATCATTAGTCATCAGGGAAATTAAAAAAAAAAAACTCACAGTGACATACTATTTCATACCCACTGAAGAAAAGAAAGCAAACTAGTCACCTAGTCACTCAGTCATGTCCGACTCTTTGTGACCCCACGGGCTCTAGCCCACCACGCTCCTCTGTCCATGGAATTTTCCAGGCAAGAATACTGGAGTGGGTTGCCATTTCTTACACTCACTAGGATGGTTTTAATTTCAAAACTGGGAAATAAGAAGTGTGAGTGAGGATGCAGAAAAATTAAAACTCTTATTCACCGCTGATGGGAATGTAAAATGGTATAGCCAGTTTGAAAAACAACTTGGCCATTCCTGAAGTTGTTAAACATAGAGTTACCATATGGGCCAGGAATTTCCCTAGAGAAACAAAAGCATATATCTACACAAAAACCTATACACGGATGGTCACAGTGGCATTATTCATAATAGGCCAAAAGTGGAGGCTAAATGTCTACCAATTGATGAATGGATTAACAAAATGTGGTATATTTTCAGCAAAATAAAGCAATTAAGGCTTCCCTGGTGGCTCAGATGGTAAAGTGTCTGCCTGCAGACAGGGAGACCCGGGTTCGATCCCTCGGTTGGGAAGATCCCCTGGAGAAGGAAATGGCAACCCACTCCAGTACTCTTGCCTGGAAAATTCCGTGGACTGAGGAGCCTGGAGACTACAGTCCATGGGGTCCCAAAGAGTCAGACACGACTGAGCGACTGCACTTCTTCACTTCTACAGCAATTAAAGGAATATGATGCAGGCATAAAAGGAGTGAAGTAGTGACACATCCTCCAACATAGATGTCTCTTGAAAACATTAAGTGAAGGGAACCAATCACAAAGATCACATTTATATGGTTTCATCCATATACAATGTCCAGAACAGGCAAATCTATGGAGGTAGAAAACAGATTAGTGGTTGCCTAAAGCTGTCAGGATTTCTGAGGGAGAGGAGTGATGAGTGATGGCTAAGAGGTACAAGACTTCTTCCAGGAGCAGTGGAAATGTTTGAAACTTAGATCGTGGTAAAGGTTGCACAACTGTGAGTTTATTATTGAATTGTGAAAAAGCTTGAGTTCTAAAATGGCCTAGAAAGCTCTGATTCAAACAAATGGAAATAATAATACCAACAATTCTGTCTCATGTAATACTCAAAAACCACCTTGTTACAACCATTTTACAGGTAAGCTAACTGAGGCTTAGACAAGCTTTATGGCTTGCACAAATTCATATTAATTGCAAAGCATTTTTCTATCGGAAACTCCTATATTACTGTGTGGATATGTCCCAATAGATGGGTTAGCTTTCTACTTCTGCTGAAAAATAAGTGACCACCTTTCAGGAGAGGTGTAAGCATTGTCTATATTTTCATAAGAAAACAAGTGAACCATAAGACCAATTTAATTTCTGGAAACTGAGGGGGTGATACACTGATTCTATTTTACCTCTGACATCAATTTACAGAATTTAACATTAGTGGTATCCTAGGTTTAGCCTCTTCCTTTTAATGAGTCTTTCTGAAGGTACTCTTTTCACTGTGTTCCTATAGAATTCTTTAATGACTTGAAAACTCTCAAAGAGACAACTGGCTTGACCCAAGGAAAAAAACATAATTCTGTTGATATACTTGAGGCTTTTAAATTTCATAAAGAATGGGGGAATATTAGAACACAGACTGGAAGGTTGGCTCATATTTCATTCATTACTGTTGAAAAAATGTTTCAAATTATATATTATACACCCTTGTGATACAGTAATAGGAATACATATATAGACCTCAAATAGACACCCAAGAGAGTATTTTCAGTTCACCTCTTTGGAACTTAGAAATACCTTTTCCCCCAAATCAAAACGTTCAAAGTGACTGTTCAATAAGAGGCAGGTGATGGAATGACAACCATGATAAGGAGACCCTGGGCTTCGTTTGTACATTATTTCCATGGAAAGACATTCCAAATTCCAGCCCTCAAAAGGCAACACACAGCTTTGACACAGCTTTAGCTGTCTCTACTGCCCCTCAACACATGCGTTCTCATCCAGCCACACAAGTCCCACCCAAACTCCATGCTCCTCCAGATCATGGTGAAGGGCATCCCAGCAGATCCTCTGCCCAGCTGGGGAGGAAGGACGCCGGGCTAAGATGTCTGGAGAGGAAAGAATGAGCAGGGACCTCTGTGACTTGGCAGTGCAGTCAGGGTCTGAGTCTTCAGCACAAGACCAAGCCCATGCCACCAGCCGAGGTCTGGATGGGGAAGGACTAAAAACTGGAAGGCTACAATTTGCAACCCACATCAAGTTTTAAGAGCCAGGAAATGTCACACTAAAAACCTGTTTTGTTTTTTCCTTGAAAAATCAGAACCTCTGATAACTCCAGGCCCACACTCCATCTGACAACAAATGGCTGCAGTATGAGGAACAGAGATCCCACCCACAAGGGCTCCCCAACTCTCCAGTCTCTCCACTGTGCGTCACTTTCTTAGGGTAGCAGCTTGGCCCTTGTTTGTGATTGTGATCTGGATTCTCTGCAGTGGCCAGGCGTAGAAAAACTATGGAGGGAGCCCAGTGTTTCAGGAGAAAACATGCTTGCCCACAACATTATGATCAACATGGCAGTACCCACGGTGAAGGAGAGAAAGGGGAAGGAAGGCAGGTCATTTCCAACCGGAAAGTGATCCCTGGTGGCGACAGCTGGGGAGGCTGGTGGAAGAGAGTTCTCATAACCACACCAGGGCAAAAAACGATGCTGGGACCACCATTCAGGGGTCTTATAAACAGCTAGAATGGAAATCATTCTACTCACTTGGCTAAATGTAGCAAAAAATTACCTAAATTTTTTTTCCTATAATTATTCCTTAGTGTCTAAAGACATGGCCACTGCTCTTGAGGGATTAAAATGATGAAACTACAACTATTTCCCCATTTTTCCAGTGGTCAGGCTCCTGTTAGTTCAAACAGAAGAGACGAATCTGAGACAAAAAAGTGAAAACAATCCCTGGGAGATCCAGTCTGCCTTGGCCTGTGACTGTTACAGGCCCTGCAAAGCCCCCCATTACCTACCAACTGCACTTCCCAGGTGCCGCACTGGTAAAGAACCTGTCTGCCTGCCTTTTCAGGAGACGCAAGAGATGAGGGTTTGATCCCTCATCCAAGATCCCCTGGAGTAGGAAATGGCAACCCATTCCAGTGTTCTTGCCTGGAAAACTCCATGGACAGAGGAGCCTGGTAGGCTGCAGTCCATGGGGTCACTAAGAGTCAGACATGACTAAGCGCCTTCACTTTCACTTTTCACTTTCATGCATTGGAGAAGGAAATGGCAACCCACTCCAGTGTTCTTGCCTGGAGAGTCCCAGGGATGGGGGAGCCTGATGGGCTGCCGTCTATGGGGTCGCACAGAGTCAGAAACGACTGAAGCGACTTAGCAGCAGCAGCAGCATCCAATATTGCATGGGCTCCCCCGGTGGCTCAGTGGTAAAGAATCTGTACCCTTTTCGGGTTCCTTAGGTCTATAAATTGGTATCCTAAATGTGAATCATCACCTGATGATTAGGTATTAAGTAACAGTATGATATTATTGCCTAAAGTTATTAGCATATTAAAATGGTGCTAAGGATTCATTTCTCTTTCTCATTATGCTAATTCCAGTGAGGAAGAAAGCCTTTTCATTTCTTTAGTATATTTTTCTAATTTAAAGTATCACTTTTTAAAAAGCATATGATACGTTTTTAAAGAGTTATTCTTTGACTTTCAAATTAAGACATTTCCTCCCAAACTGTGGCAGGAAAAAATGAGTGTCTACCACTAGAAATTCACATTTGCTTTAAGAAACTGCTAGTAGATGAGGTATGTGAGAAAACATTTATTTTTATTCTGCAAAGTTTGGGGGGGGCTATTTTTAACAAAATGGTATTTTGTGAATGTGTTACTTTCACGTTGTAGTGTTAGTACTAAGGGAATTATCCTGCAGGAGGAAAAAAATGACATTCCCTCCCAGCACTGCGCAATGGTTATTAGCAATTTCTCCCTGATTCCAACACCATGTTTCTGTTATAAAACAGCTCCAGATGCTCTTTTCCCCTCAAGGGCTCTTTAAAATAGACACATTTTTAAGTCAGCTTGTGGACACTTTGTATTTCTTTAATGATTTCCATCTTAGAGCAAGTTGTCCATGTTGCAGTCTGTAGACAGCACAGAGAAATTAGCACAGGATTAGATTCAATGTTAGAATAAAACAATGAAAATCCTGGAACTGGTGGGCTACATCCTTTTACTGAGAGTGGAAAATGTAAACACTGGCATTTTATGTCTTAGGCTTTTGGGGGCTACTACTCAGCTATTGATTATTTCATTGCTTTTTGTTTCTGCGCTTCACACTTGACTATGAGGATCCCCAAAAGGCTGGCTACTGCTTCGGAATATTTCAGTCATCGTACGAAAAGGACCTCCTCTCACCTGGCAATTTCCATAATGCTGCCATGAGCAGCACCAGACTCGTCACACTAGTCTGCAAGGCTCGTGAGCGCTCAGCTCCTCTAGTTTCCCTCTGCTCCTGCGCCTTCGCCCACGGCACCAGTTAAGACAGCCCACCCAGCAGGAACGCTTTCAGCCCAGGTGCTTCCTCTTGTCTGCTTACTGTTACGGGCACTGGGAGGGAACACTCTATTGTTCCTTCATGGGAACTAATTTTTACTGTAGGCATATTGTAGTTGTTACAGCGTTAAAGTAGTGACATACTGTGAACCTGCAGAGGGCAGCTGGCTTCTGCCTGCCCCTCTGTGCGTGAGGGCAATCGACAGTGACGTCATGGCAGCACCACTGAGGGCAGCTGGGGGTGGAGGGAAAGTACCTGAAAGGCTCCCACCCCAGACCAGTCAATCACAGTATATGGAACTGTGGTACTTCTTCCAAGCCTTCCAGAGGACCCCAGCGCACTGTTAATGCACTGTATGCTGGACCCATCAGGCGAATAGCACTGGGGCTCGTCACATCTGGTCTGGAATCTGAACGGTGAACCTCGGAGGGTTGTCAGTGCTCTGAGCTCTCGAGTTAAACACCATGGTTTTAAGTTCTAACTCTGTGACCTTGAACAAGTTCCTTCACTTCTTGAAGCCAGTTGGCTTATCCATAAAATAATGCCCCACCTCAAACGACAAGACAAGGACCACATTTCCGTCAAGACTTGAGCTCATTCTTTCAGTGTTCAACCATATATATAACATGCCAAGCATACCGAAGAAAATTGAGAACTGAAGCCAATTATCTAGCAGTTATCTTTCCAACTATCTGAACACTGGTACAGACCTAGAGTTTAAACATGCATATGTCTACATGTTTGAGAGAATGTTCCAATTTCTTCCATCATCCACAGGAAGCATGGCCACGCCAAGTGGTCAGCATGAAAGAATAATAAGAAAACTCAAAAGTGGGGCAAGGCTGAGGACTGATATCAGGAGAGATACTCAGTACTGAGTTAGAGGAGACAAGCACAGAGCCAGGAAGAAAACAAGGCCAAAACGGGAGTCCAGACCCCAAGACTGAGCAGGCAGATAAACTGCGATCCGTGTTGAGAACCTTCAGTAACTGCCAAAGAAGCAGAGTAGGGGCAATTAGAAAAACCAGGTAATGCTACACATTTTGTAACCTACTGTGTGAAGTTCTANAGACTGAGCAGGCAGATAAACTGCGATCCGTGTTGAGAACCTTCAGTAACTGCCAAAGAAGCAGAGTAGGGGCAATTAGAAAAACCAGGTAATGCTACACATTTTGTAACCTACTGTGTGAAGTTCTAATTTTGAGGGCATGTTAATACACTTCTTAATGAAGCCATATTTTGAGCCTAACATCTGGCAACACAAGCATCTGACCCAATTTTAAAGACATTTATAAGCTAAATCTAGAGAATTCAGCTTAAACGTCACCTCAGGCAGTTAACTTTAGTTTAACAACAACAACAAAAAAAAATGTTAAGGCTAGTCAGACTCTTTTCTCTTTTTCCCAGTAAGTAAATCAAAAGATTTAAGCACATGACATATATAAATAGCTTCAGTATAGTCAATGTGAAAAACAGGCTCATTCGTGTACCGCGTTTCTAGATTAGAAGACTCAATATTGTTAACATGTCTGTTATCCTCAAGTTGGCCTACTGAGTCAATGAGATCCAAACCCAAGCAGACCCCTCTTTTTTCTTGGTAGAAACTGGCCACCTCATTCTAAAACTAACACAGGGATACAGAATATCTAGAATAGCCAAGATAATCTTGGGGGGTTGGGAAATACAAAGGTAGGGAACTTGCCCTGAATCTAAAGTTCATGGGTCTCTAACAGAAATTTTGCCATAATAACACCTCATTTTGCACATAAGCCTATCTTTTTAAAAATAAAGGCAACTTACTAATGACTTACAACTCATGCACATAACACACTAAAACAGTAAAACTCTATTGGTACCAAAACACTATACTCACAGCATTCCTCAAAGTGTGATCTGGGGACCATCTGCAACAGAATCACCCTTGTAGAGCGTCTTTAAAATACTGACAGATTTTCCCCAGACCTAATGAATCAGACTCTCAGAAGTGAGCTCCAGGAATTTCTATTTCTAACAAGCTTCCCAGGCTGATACTAATGTACTCTAACATTTGAAAGTGAAAAAAAAAAAAAGTGAAAGTTCTTTGCACAGTCATGTCCAGCTCTTTGCGATCCCATGGACCGTAGCCTGCTCTGCTCCTCTGTCCATGGAATTCTCTAGGCAAGAAAACTGGAGTGGGTTGCCATTTCCTTTTCCAGGGGATCTTTCCGACCCGGAGATNGCTCTCAGGGTTGGGGGAAATGTGCGTGACTGATGACTGGTATGGGTTTTCTTTTTTGGGGGGTCGGGGGCGTGATGGAAATGTTCTTCATTTGGATTGTAATGACAGTGGCACAACCCTGTGAATTTATTAAAAATCAATGAATTGTACACTTCTATTGAGTGAACCTATGGTATGTGAATTACACCTCAATAAAGCTATTCAAAAGAAATAATTGTGCTGGACTCTGAGTTATTTCCTGACAAACACTGCTTATTAATATTAAAATAAAGATGAGAGGCTTAACTGGCAGTCCAGTGATTAAGACTTTGCCTTCCAATGCAGGGGGTGCAGGTTTGATTCCTGGTTGGAGAGCTAAGATCCTACATGTCTCAGGTCCAAAAAAATCAAACCATAAAACAGAAGCAATATCATAACAAATTCAATAAAGACTTTAAAATGGCCCACATTTTTTAAAAAAGCTTTAAAGATGATATAATTGATCTAACCCTTTCCTCAGCTCTGAATATTTCCTATAATCACAATTAAAAGCCTTACACACCTTACATAGCAAATGAATTAATTTAAAAAATTAATTTATTCCTTTTCCATGGTTCAATAAATTCAAAGTCCTGAATATATCAGATATCTTGGTCTCAAGATAACTCTTTAAATGGTAATCTTTTATCCTACATGTATAACAGAAAGGGAAAGCCAGTATATTTGTCAATTAATATGCAATGGAATAGTCAAAGCTATGGTTTTTCCAGTAGTCATGTATGGATGTGAGACTAGGAACAAAAAGAAAGCTGATTGCTGAAGAAATGATGTTTTTGAACTGTGGTGTTAGAGAAGACTCTTGAGAGTCCCTTGGACTGCAAGGAGATCCAACCAATTCATCCTAAAGGAAATCAGTCCTGAATATTCATTGGAAGCACTGATGCTGAAGCTGAAGCTCCACTACTTTGGCCACCTGATTTGAAGAACTGACTCATTGGAAAAGACCCTGATGCTGGGAAAGATTGAAGGCGGGAGGAGAAGGGGATGGCAGAGGATGAGATGGTTGGATGGCATCACCGACTCAATGGACATGAGTTTGAGCAAGCTCTGGGAGTTGGTGATGGACAGGGAAGCCTGGCGTGCTGCACTCCATGGGGTCATAAAGAGTCAGACACAACTGAGCAAAAATAAATATATCTCTGAAAATAATTTCAGCCCTTATATGGGAATTAGCAGGGTCAGGACACTGGTGTTCTATGTTAATAACTATTGGTTATTGGTAACACCTTGAGGAATCACTTCGGGTTCTTTATTTGTAAGTATAAACTGTTTTCTATCATTTGGGAAGATACATGCAAAGGATATATTTGATTAAAAGATGTATGAATTATAAATATTAACAAGTTAGTACAGATGAAAGGATTCTAGAAACTGGACTCTGTTCACATAATAGATCTGTTCAGACTGGACTGAACTGATCCTCTGNCACCTCATTCTAAAACTAACACGGGGATACAGAATATCTAGAATAGCCAAGATAATCTTGGGGGGTTGGGAAATACAAAGGTAGGGAACTTGCCCTGAATCTAAAGTTCATGGGTCTCTAACAGAAATTTTGCCATAATAACACCTCATTTTGCACATAAGCCTATCTTTTTAAAAATAAAGGCAACTTACTAATGACTTACAACTCATGCACATAACACACTAAAACAGTAAAACTCTATTGGTACCAAAACACTATACTCACAGCATTCCTCAAAGTGTGATCTGGGGACCATCTGCAACAGAATCACCCTTGTAGAGCGTCTTTAAAATACTGACAGATTTTCCCCAGACCTAATGAATCAGACTCTCAGAAGTGAGCTCCAGGAATTTCTATTTCTAACAAGCTTCCCAGGCTGATACTAATGTACTCTAACATTTGAAAGTGAAAAAAAAAAGTGAAAGTTCGTTGCACAGTCATGTCCAGCTCTTTGCGATCCCATGGACCGTAGCCTGCTCTGCTCCTCTGTCCATGAAATTCTCTAGGCAAGAAAACTGGAGTGGGTTGCCATTTCCTTTTCCAGGGGATCTTTCCGACCCGGAGATTGTACCCAGGTTTCCTGCATTCCAAGCATGTTCTTTACCAACCTAGAACTTACTAGATGTTTCCTAAAAGACAGAGGCCTCTTCCTATGTTCACCTGAGCAGAGATGCTATCTTCACATGATTTTGAAATCAATAAAGAAGCAAGATTTACCTTCTCTGGTGGGTGGTTGGTTATGAGGGTTATAGCCCTTTCAGTAAATACGTTTGTTGAATACATATTTTTATATCCTGTTGCAACTTCTTCACCATCTCGAAAATCAAGAGCACATCGTGTGACATTCAGAGCATCAATAAAGGTACAGCGCTCATGGGAGTAGTAATCTTCACTACCTAGAAGATACCCTACAACGGAAATGGGAGATGGAAGTAGTCAGCACAGCATAAAACTTGTTAAACAAATGGAGGCTTCAGCATTTAATTGCCTAATGCAATTGATTACCCATGACAAGGCTAATCAAATGACAAGGCTAATCAGAGCACCATTTTTAACATCTCTATATTTGCCAGCATAAGGCATTAAAATGTTATTGTAAAAAAATTAAAATCCATCCTTCAATCTTTAGAACGTAAGCTCTGTTGTGTAACTTTCAAAGTGAGTGATTTCAAGTAAATATGGTTTTAAAAATCAGAGGTTAAATTCAGCAAAGGTGATGACATCTTAACCATTTAAAGCTATCTAACAGCTAAAATAGCCTGTGGTTAATGTGATTTGCTACAAGTTTTTACTCTGAGGTGATCACGTAAATGCATGCAGGATTCAAGTAACATTGATATTGACCTTGGCCTACTGGCTTCAAGGTTATGTATAGAAGGAGCTCTCAGAGGAACCATCTTTAGTCAGATGCTGACACCCACTGGTGAGAGACACAAACTTTCCTAAATGGAGGATCTCTAAACAGAACAGAACCCAAAGAGCAAACTAATGTACAGCACTGAAATTAGATTTTTCTACCTACAGTGATCTCAATTTTGTTCCAAATTTAAATGACATCTATCCCACAATTTAGACTTACATGCAGAAGAAAATGGGTTTTCTCAACTTTGTTTCTGCAAATGTTCCATATTTTCCAAAAATATTAAAATAAGTTGCACTGCATGTTGTGGGATTCTGTTTCTATGAAATATTCAGAATAGGCAAGCCTATAGAGACAGAAAGTAGGTTAGTGGTTGCCTAGGGCTCTCAGGGTTGGGGGAAATGTGCGTGACTAATGACTGGTATCGGTTTTCTTTTTTGGGGGGTTGGGGGCGTGATGGAAATGTTCTTCATTTGGATTGCAATGACAGTGGCACAACCCTGTGAATTTATTAAAAATCAATGAATTGTACACTTCTATTGAGTGAACCTATGGTATGTGAATTACACCTCAATAAAGCTATTCAAAAGAAATAATTGTGCTGGACTCTGAGTTATTTCCTGACAAACACTGCTTATTAATATTAAAATAAAGATGAGAGGCTTAACTGGCAGTCCAGTGATTAAGACTTTGCCTTCCAATGCAGGGGGTGCAGGTTTGATTCCTGGTTGGAGAGCTAAGATCCTACATGTCTCAGGTCCAAAAAAATCAAACCATAAAACAGAAGCAATATCATAACAAATTCAATAAAGACTTTAAAATGGCCCACATTTTTTAAAAAAGCTTTAAAGATGATATAATTGATCTAACCCTTTCCTCAGCTCTGAATATTTCCTATAATCACAATTAAAAGCCTTACACACCTTACATAGCAAATGAATTAATTTAAAAAATTAATTTCTTCCTTTTTCATGGTTCAATAAATTCAAAGTCCTGAATATATCAGATATCTTGGTCTCAAGATAACTCTTTAAATGGTAATCTTTTATCCTACATGTATAACAGAAAGGGAAAGCCAGTATATTTGTCAATTAATATGCAATGGAATAGTGAAAGCTATGGTTTTTCCAGTAGTCATGTATGGATGTGAGACTAGGAACAAAAAGAAAGCTGAGTGCTGAAGAAATGATGTTTTTGAACTGTGGTGTTATAGAAGACTCTTGAGAGTCCCTTGGACTGCAAGGAGATCCAACCAATCCATCCTAAAGGAAATCAGTCCTGAATATTCATTGGAAGCACTGATGCTGAAGCTGAAGCTCCACTACTTTGGCCACCTGATTTGAAGAACTGACTCATTGGAAAAGACCCTGATGCTGGGAAAGATTGAAGGCGGGAGGAGAAGGGGATGGCAGAGGATGAGATGGTTGGATGGCATCACCGACTCAATGGACATGAGTTTGAGCAAGCTCTGGGAGTTGGTGATGGACAGGGAAGCCTGGCGTGCTGCACTCCATGGGGTCATAAAGAGTCAGACACAACTGAGCAAAAATAAATATATCTCTGAAAATAATTTCAGCCCTTATATGGGTAATTAGCAGGGTCAGGACACTGGTGTTCTATATTAATAACTATTGGTTATTGGTAACACCTTGAGGAATCACTTCGGGTTCTTTATTTGTAAGTATAAACTGTTTTCTATCATTTGGGAAGATACATGCAAAGGATATATTTGATTAAAAGATGTATGAATTATAAATATTAACAAGTTAGTACAGATGAAAGGATTCTAGAAACTGGACTCTGTTCACATAATAGATCTGTTCAGACTGGACTGAACTGATCCTCTGTAGCCATGTGGATAGTCGCATGGAGCTGCTCTCATCTTAGGATGAGATCCCAAATCCACAAATTTGACCTTTGGCGCTGAGCCTAAAGAAGATGGCAGCTGATGCTTTTTTGGGAAAAATGAAAAACCACTTTTTGAACAATTAAAATCTCTGCTCTATTTAACAGCCTCATTAAGATATAATTCACACACCATACAAATCTCCCAGATAAAGTGTACACTTTAATGGTTCTTCGTGTACTCACAGAGACAGGCAGCCAGGCCCACCATCATCTGACTGGTTTTTACTAGGACATCTAGGTCTTCCTAGTGATAATAGCTCACCATGCCCTCCTTGTCTGCAAGTCTCCCTTCCATAACAATGTGAGGTGTCACTTTGTTTGCCTAAATCCAGTTAGGCTTCTTTCTCATAAACGGTTTTTTAATAAAAAACAATTTAATATCTATAATTCTTCCAGTTGCCAGAATATAGGTATCGATCCTTCATTTTGCAAAGGCCTGAGTGAAAATTGTCAAAGGATGTAGAGGCTGTTTTTTCCTTTAGAATATCCAAGATGACAAAGAGGTCTTACATCCAAGTCCTATTTTTTAATGGCTCTTTAAGGATACTGAGGATATATCCAGGTTCACTAAGAAAGAACGCATGAGGAACTTCCCTGGTGATCTAGCAGTTAAGACTCGGCACTCCCAATGCAGGGAGACCCAGGTTCAATCCCTATGTGGGGAACTAAGACCCCACAGGCCACAACTAAGACCAGGAACAGCCAAATAAATGAATACATGTTCAAGAGAAAGAAAGAAAGAAAGAAGGCATGGTGATTAGCAACGTCTGCTAGAGAACTGAGATGGGAACAGGACACACTCTCATGTCTGGATCCTTGAGTCTCGAACTTAACCCTGGTTCCAACAAGGCACTACAGAGCTGTGAGCTCTGACNGGTTCAATCCCTATGTGGGGAACTAAGACCCCACAGACCACAACTAAGACCAGGAACAGCCAAATAAATGAATACATGTTTAAGAGAAAGAAAGAAAGAAAGAAGACATGGTGATTAGCAACGTCTGCTAGAGAACTGAGATGGGAACAGGACACACTCTCATGTCTGGATCCTTTCGTCTCGAACTTAACCCTGGTTCCAACAAGGCACTACAGAGCTGTGAGCTCTGACTGCATTGATATGGCCCTCGATCACCCCTTTAACCAAAATGGACTCGGGTGCTCCGGCTCTAGCTTGAGTAAAAGACAGTGCAAGAAACATCTACAAGACAGCTACTATTTTGTTACAAAAATGATGTTTCTGAGGATGCTGTCCACCTTACTTTCTCCCAAAGGAGCAATTTCTCTCAGGTCTAAGGGCCAGAAAATGCTTTACTCTTCCTGAACATCTGGTTTCCATTTAACTTATAAATAATATGACTCTTATGGACTGCTTTTTTTTCCCCTTTGGACATAAGAAGTCTCAAATCTCAGAGTTCAGTGTGAAGTCCACCTACAGCCATGCAGCTGTTCTGTTTTTAAATAATTCAGTGCCAGGCAACTATTCCATCTTTTTCTACTCACCCTGATTTTTTATTCTATTTATTTCTTAAAAACTTACATTCAGTGTGTGTTCTCTTTTGGATACAGCAGATTGTAAATAAATGAAGAGACAAGTGGGAATTTGATAGCAAGCTAAACGGCTAGACAGATAAAACAGAATACTCTAGCTAGACAGAAAGCAAAATATGAAAAGAACTTGATAGAAAGATATATAGCCCCTGGCACGATAAACAGGTTGTTACAGTGTGGTTTGTAATAGGTTTAAAGAGAGCATATTTTAAAACAAACTATAGGCTTTACATTTATTTTTACAGGGCTATCACACCCATAAAATATTTATTACTTCTTATCTCTTCTATTAACATGTTATTTACCCTCCCATTTTATTTATTTGCTCTATCTTCCCCAATGCAGTGATTTCAAAAACAGATCTCACAGAAGGCAGAAAGGATACCAGTGGGAAAGAATCTTTTTATCTCCAGGAAAAACAAAACTAAACAAAACGCAGTTCATGAGGAGAAAAGAATATTCTGANCCCATAAAATATTTATTACTTCTTATCTCTTCTATTAACATGTTATTTACTCTCCCATTTTATTTATTTGCTCTATCTTCCCCAATGCAGTGATTTCAAAAACAGATCTCACAGAAGGGAGAAAGGATACCAGTGGGAAAGAATCTTTTTATCTCCAGGAAAAACAAAACTAAACAAAACGCAGTTCGTGAGGAGAAAAGAATATTCTGAACTTTTGTGAAGGAAATATTCTTGTATTGAGTTTTGCCTGAAACTTTTTTTCAAAAACTCAGTCTCGTCCCCTTTCAGCCATAGAGTTCTCTGACAGCACAGCGGCCTCTGACATGGAGACCGCAGACTCTTCAGGGGACCCCGCGTGCTGAACAGAACCCCGGGGAGGCGGCTGCTGCCCAGCGCCCCCGAGCGCCCCGCCGCGCTACCGACTGATGCATCCTGCTGTCAAGTTTCTCGTCATTTCACTTGTTTTATGAGAGCTGCAGTTGGCCTGCGTTGTTACAGAAACATGTGCATTTCCATTACCAAAGTAGGTATCGAATCCTCGGCGTGTTGGAAGACATTCTTTCCGGTACATTCCCAGGTGCCACTTTCCAACCATGTGGGTAGCGTAGCCTGCTTCTTTTAGAAGCTGGGGCAGGAGTTTTTCATCCAAAGGAATGCAGCTGGGCTGACAGGGCCAGATTATTTGATGCTGTAAACCTGTGTGGATCTTAAAAGAGATAAACATAAAATTATGGATGAATGATGTTGAAACATTCTAAACAAGCAGATAAAGTGGCTGCCTAATTTATTGGACATATCTGTGGACCTGAATGTTTAATTCTATTTCTGTACCAGGTTAAGGCATTTCTAAAAGGCATTTTTATCACTTATCCAAATAAGGTAATAGACATAAATAAGATTTTGAAAGAAATGAATAAAAGCACTCTAACAAATGTTAGATAGTTTCTACAAATATTTATCCAGGAATTATGTTAGAAAGCATTAACTTAAGTTTTCACTTCCTGGTTCAAAAGGGTAGCTATAATATGAAGTGTGGATCTATCAAGGAAAAAGTATTCTAATTCCTATGCTTGTGAAAAGCTCAAGTCTTGAGGTTTTTAAAGGGTATAATGAAGGTGAGGATTTACATTTCTTATTCTACTTTATAGAAACCATAATTTCAAAAGACAGTGACCAATTTTTCTTTAAAAATGGCCACCCACCCGACAGGTTAGGGGTGGTTTGTACAAGTCTGACTAGGGGGCAAGCACCACACAACCAACTTTAAGAAATGATCATGTGTTGAGTCTTGGAGTAATATTAAAATAGAATGTCTACAGTTATATGAGAAGGCCATTAAAATAACCCTCCTTTTGCCAACTATATGTCTATGTGAGGCTAGATGTTCTTCAACAACTTACCAAAACTATATGGTTAATCTTTCACCAACTGGGGGGACGGGGCACTAACCTCCAGGCAGTTGAAAATCTGAGTATAACTTTACAGTCAGTTGCATCCAGGGATTTAACCAACCACAGGTCATGCAGCATCATAGTACATATTTAGTGAACAAAATCCACATATAAGTGGACCCTTACAGTTTGAACTCATGCTGTTCAAGGGACAACTTTATTGCACTGGTTGAACACAGAAGCAGATGTAATGTCATAAACTAGCTAGTTTCTATTCATAGAAAACATACAAAAATATAAAACAACGATCACTCTTTTTGCATAATTCTTTTGTTTTGGAAAACACAAAATAGCCTATTTTCCCTAAGCTATTTATGTTAATATGTAATAGAATTATTATTGTCACTTTTCAATGAATTTAAAAAGTTTTTAATTTAAAATTTTTAATATGGTAAAGTTTGAAAGGGATAACCACATAAACATTAGCTCTGTGGGGTCTTCAATTTTTAAGCAAGTACATGCTTTGTTTTAAATTCATGGCAATAAATAGATATGAAGTAAACACAAAACCAAAAACCTTCAAACAATTTTTTAAATGTATTATAAACTACTTACTATCAAATAGCTTTCTCATAAACTTTGACATTGTCTTGAGTTTCATTTTTGTGTGTGTGCCTGTCCAGAGCTAATCCTTTTGGAAATGTATTTGCTATTGCTTGATTTCATGATATCTTTCCATGCCCTCCTAAAAGGACCATGTGGAATATCATAAATGTTAAAGTGAGTTTATTTTGAAGGTGATAATATGTTTGCTGACTTGACGGTTGATAATGGCTTCACAGGCATATACATATCAAAACTTATCAAACTGTATAGTTGAATTATATGCAGTTTATTGCTTCCCTGGTAGCTCAGATAGTAAAGAATCTGCATCAATGCAGAAAAGCCAGGTTCGATCCTTGGGCTGGGAAGATCCCCTGAAGAAGAGAATGGCTACCCACTCCAGTATTCTTGCCTGGAGAATTCCATGGACAGAGGAGCATGAAGGGCTACTTTCTTCCATGGAGCCCCAAAGAGTTGGATACGACTGAGCGGCTAACATCTAGTGCATGTCAATTATACCTCAATAAAGCTACTTAAACATAAAAGTGAGTTTAAATTTTCTATTCAGATTTTGTGCCCTCCCTAGGAATAACTGGACCTCTACACTGGGATATGTTCCAGATGCCCTTCATTTGCCCTCCAAATCCCCAATTTGCCTTTGGTCCTGTTTTCAGCCTGGGAAATCAACCTACTGGGACCAAATCAAAAAGCTTCTGCACCTTCTGGTTCTGATTGGGTTCAGTCAATGGGGAGCCCAGACAGGGACTGGAGGGAGGGAAGAGATGAATGGCACCGAGTGGCCAGGTTATCTGCATCCTGCAGGCCCTTCTGAAAGTGGCCTTCTCGACAGGAGTCTCTGTTTCNCTCTACACTGGGATATGTTCCAGATGCCCTTCATTTGCCCTCCAAATCCCCAATTTGCCTTTTGTCCTGTTTTCAGCCTGGGAAATCAACCTACTGGGACCAAATCAAAAAGCTTCTGCACCTCCTGGTTCTGATTGGGTTCAGTCAATGGGGAGCCTAGACAGGGACTGGAGGGAGGGAAGAGATGAATGGCACCAAGTGGCCAGGTTATCTGCATCCTGCAGGCCCTTCTGAAAGTGGCCTTCTCGACAGGAGTTTCTGTTTTCAGGTCTCTCCTCTTCCTTTCCTTCCCTTCTGGTCTAGGAGTAGCAACAGCTCCAGTGAGTCATACACTATCTCTTTGTTTCCCCAACACATTCGCACCTTTTAAAAATAGCCCCTGGGACCTCCCTGGTGGTCCAGTGGTTAAGACTCGAAGTTCCCATGTCAGGGGGCCCAGGTTTAATACCTGGTCAGGGAGCTGGATCGCACATGCTGCAACTAAAAAACTAAAAAAGTAAAATAAAATAAAAATAGTCCCTTTGTGAATAAACTCTCCCTAAATGATCCTAATTGGAATATGCCATCTCTTTCCAACCAGGATCCTGAATCATAAGGATGTGACTGTATCTAGGCTGGGAAAGGGAGACATAGCTCTCTAGACATACACAAGCATGCGCACACGCACACACACACACACACACACCCCTCAAATAACAGGATTCTGTCTACGGTTAAAACTAGAAGTTTACTCAATAGAAAATTAATCCTGGCTTCAAAAGCTTCATAATCTATACTAACTGGCAACAGCAGAGGATACAGAAAGATAACATTTTATGGAGTTCAAAAGACCCAGTGGAGATAAACATTATGTGCAAAGTTCTTTAAATGGAAAGTTCATCCATCACTTGTTCTCCGGTCGCTGTAAAGCACTGCCAGGGGATGCTGTGTGATTTGCTCTTCCAAGGCCATGGGCACCATGCCAGGTGGTCAGCTGAAGCCTCCTCTATTATCTAAAATCCTATGGAGCAGGGAACGTTCTTTTCGGTTCCTGAGAATTTATTCGACAGAGCATTTTTATGGCATGACTCGGGGAGCGGAAGCCAAAGTCTGGATCACAGCCAAAAACATATTTTTGGTTTGTTCGCACACTGTTTGAAGTGAGGAAGCTGTAATGTGTAGAGATGTTGTAAACAGGCAAACACAGAACTGCGCTTGAGTTTAGCACCGAACTGTAGAGCCATGCCATGCTTCACGGGGCAGGATGGTAATAAAGCACCAAGAAGAATCAAAAGAAAAAATAAGCATCCCCTTGGCAACACAACAGCATCTAAAACAACTCCATTCTAACATTTGCCTTCAGTGTTTGGAGGGTAGGCATTGAATGGAGAGGGTCCTACATACAGTACAGGAGAGTCCAAAGAGGTTACTTTCTCTCTGTAGCTGTCTCTTCTTCATTAAACAAAGCCTCAAAAAACAGCTTCTCCTCAGATTTTACTTGAATGTCAAGGATTCCCTCCACAAAGGCAAAGAGTCTGCAGAGTTAGTCAAGGACCCGGCTTGTCTCTGGGTGCTTTCTATGAGAAAACTGATGAGAAATCTTTGTTTACATATTTCTCTGCATGTAAAAATGTATTTGACCCTGTAGTTATTCTGTCCCATGTAGACCTTGAATATACTATCAGGGTGGTCTCTTGAGAACTAAAAAAAAAAAAACCAAACACTCTCCTGGAAGGGGAGGAGAGAGAATGGCTCCCACATCAGAATCTCATAGGCAGTCTGTTGATTAAGAATCTACTGAAGCTCAGAGCACTGGATTTTAGTTACTCTTTTATAATACGCTCTCCCGAGAGCCAGGGAGACCCTGCTACATACACGGCATGCGTGTGTGCTCAGCTGTGTCCAACTCTTTGCAACTCCAAGCACTGCAACCTGCCAGGCTTTCCTGTCCATGGTGTTTTTCCAGGCAAGAATACTGGAGTGGGTTGCCATTTCTTACTCCAGTCTCCATATGACGGAAGGATATTTGGTTTGTTTTATAGAATTAGCACTTTGACGATGCAGTTGTGAATTTTCAAAGAGCCAAAAATCTCTTTGCAGGTGAACAAGGTGGAAGTCTAAAGTCAAAACTTGACATGAAAAGCAATTTTCCTGCGTGTGTGTGTACTGGCAATGTACTTGCATTCATGTGCACTGGCAATGGATGCTATTTCTCTGAACTTCAGTAGTGTTGAGATGACATCCAGGGGAACAGAGCAGGATTCCGCCTGTCAGCCTGACCTGAGCACAATGAACTCATTGCAGCCCTGTATTTGGGCAACACCTTCTGCTGCAATACTTGAAAATTCCGAAAAAATGGGCAGCTCTGCTCTTCCACGTTATACACCAGGGAGCCTAAAGGAGAGCTTCATGACCAGAACACAATCACACAACATGCTGGGGGCCAGCCAGGAGTTCAGAAGTGCCAGCCTGGGCTTGGGCCAGAGCACTACAGGTCTTAACCGTGGCTGAGTACCACTCATGCCGCCTTAGGGTTTATCCCTGAACAAATGGGTAGTGGAGAATCTGCTCCCTCCCACTTAGCCTTCTAAAAAGCGGTCAGCTGCCCGCCCTGAGGACGCCAAGAGCGACAGAACACACATTATGTGTGCTGGGGCCTGGCTTTGCCGTCTGGCCCAGTCCTTCAGAACTCGGCTGCAGAACTGGCTGGCGTCACTGACAGTTTTGAGGGTCTATTTATTTTGGTGTTGATTAGTGAAGAGTGTAAATCTCTGACTAAACCACAAAGGGATGTTGTTTTCAAAAGGAATAAACAAGGCAAATGCTGTTTCACTGCCTTCCTGTTTAAATTATAAATCCAGTCGAGAGCCCAGAATGAAAAGGGAGGACAATATGGAGGAAAAAGAATTTTTAGAAAAGTGATATGAATAAGGAAACAGAGCTACCAGACAGTAACACCTTATGCTCAGAGTGATTCTCGGAATAACAAACTTCAAGTGTCAACCAACCTAAAAATCCCGTGAGTCAATGATTCATATTCCACTCAACTCTGAACTTATTATTCCCTCTTTTCCCATTAATTGGGAAGTAAAAAAGGTATAAATTAGATTTTTTTTAAAAAATCTTCAACATTTGCAGACTAAGGACTCCAAATGCCCCTTCCCTCTTGGGAAAATGCCTCTGGGCTCAGACTAGGCTTAGAAAGAACACGGCTTCTATAAAAACAAAAGACCCATCAGAGCAAGTCACCCCCCTCCTCGCCCCCGTCCCCTTCCTTCACCGCCCTGCTGTGTTTGTTGTAGAGGGCAGCCGTCTTGTTTGTCAGTATGAAGCGGATACATCCTTTACTCCTCTCCTCAAATGAGCACAGGAGTAAAGACCAGCAAGTGCTTTCTGGTCAGAGGCCCCGGTGGCCTCTGGACTACACGCTCTTCTTATGGCTCACTCCTTGGATACCTTGGCAATAAGTCGTAAGTGAGTGAGGGTCACTCAGTCGTGTCCAACTCTTGGCGACCCATTGGACTATGCAGTCCATGGAATTCTCCAGGCCAGAATACTGGAGTGGGGAGCCTTTCCCTTCTCCAGGGGATCTTCCCAGCCCAGGGATCGAACCCATGTCTCCTTCATTGCAGGCAGATTCTTTACCAGCTGAGCCACCAGGGAAGGCCAAGAATACTGGAGTGGGTAGCCATTCCCTTCTCCAGCGGATCTTCCCAACCCATGGATCAAACCCAGGTCTCCTGCATTGCAGGCAGATTCTCTACCAGCTGAGCCACCAGGGAAGTAAGTCAGATGAACACTCCTAATGTGTGACTGGGCTTCCCAGGTGGCACTAGTGGTAAAGAACCTGCCTCCTGATGCAGGAGACGTAAGAATGATGGGTTCGATCCCTGGGTGGGGAAGAAGGCTTGGAGGAGGGCACAGCAACCCACTCCAGTGCTCTTGCCTGGAGAATCCCACGGACAGAGGAGCCCCGTGGGCTCTAGTCCGTAGGAGCACCAAGAGCTGGACGCGATGAAGCAACTAGCACAGGCAGGCAGTGTGTGACCACGTTTCCCGAGACTCCGTCCCTTTCTTCCAACTCTTGACTCCTCTTTGCCCCACTTTTTAGAGTCAAGGAGAGGCGACCAGGGACAGGAGACGCTGAGCAGCGTGCACTTGCAGGGCTGACCGAGACTGGGCAGACAGGACACGAGGAATGAGGCAGTGAGGAAAACCCGCAGCGAGGTGCAAGCCTGGCTAGATGGAACTGCTTCTTCTTTCCACACCGCGGTGAGCAACGCCCTCTTCTGCCCACAGCTGTGGGATTTTCCCTGCTCACATTCTTAAAGCAAACTAGAAGCAAAAGTCAAATATCACCCACCCTGCTCCCACACAGCCTCCTTCCTAGATTTCCTGTCCAAGGTTCTGCTACAGGCATGAGTGAAAAGGCGTGAAAGTGCCCTGTCCACTTATCAAAGTGATGAAGAGAAATGTGGCATGGGTCCCTTAAGAATGAAACCTTGTCATCATCTTTCATTGCTTTTATCCTCTGCCAAGGTTTATAGAGTGCTGGTGGAGTGGCCCCCTCAGTTCCCAAGGTAAGAATGTTCCCAGGTGAGGATCAAAGTTACTGTTTCCCACCCCCACCCCCCGCCCCAAGAAGGAAGTGCTTCTATAAAGGCTTACCAGTTTTGTGACCCTTTCATCCTTTTAATTTCTTAAAAAGGAAGCCAGGGCACTAGAAATGACCTGTCAACTCTACGCAGTTAAGACAGTGAGCTCTTTCAGGAAACACACAAGTGTTAAAGCACTTAGCAAAGTCATTCATTTAGTTGCTCAACATAGGGTGCTTCTCTGGGTCAGGCAACCTAGTGGGGAAGTCGCCTTGAGAACAGACAGCCACACTTAAAATGTGAACTGGGAGTGCAGAGATGTAATGAACATTTTGTAGCAAATAAAGTCAAGTTGTAAGAATAAGGAAATTCAGGATTTTCAAGTCTTTGGTTCTAACTAAAAGTGGTATACAAATTCTATTAGAAAAGTTGAAGGATTTTTAGTTACTTATTCTCCCACTTTTATAAACATCTTTATTACATGTGTTTTTAAATTTTTTTGGTACCCCAGGTGAGACANTGGACTATGCAGTCCATGGAATTCTCCAGGCCAGAATACTGGAGTGGGGAGCCTTTCCCTTCTCCAGGGGATCTTCCCAGCCCAGGGATCGAACCCATGTCTCCTTCATTGCAGGCAGATTCTTTACCAGCTGAGCCACCAGGGAAGGCCAAGAATACTGGAGTGGGTAGCCATTCCCTTCTCCAGCGGATCTTCCCAACCCATGGATCAAACCCAGGTCTCCTGCATTGCAGGCAGATTCTCTACCAGCTGAGCCACCAGGGAAGTAAGTCAGATGAACACTCCTAATGTGTGACTGGGCTTCCCAGGTGGCACTAGTGGTAAAGAACCTGCCTCCTGATGCAGGAGACGTAAGAATGATGGGTTCGATCCCTGGGTGGGGAAGAAGGCTTGGAGGAGGGCACAGCAACCCACTCCAGTGCTCTTGCCTGGAGAATCCCACGGACAGAGGAGCCCCGTGGGCTCTAGTCCGTAGGAGCACCAAGAGCTGGACGCGATGAAGCAACTAGCACAGGCAGGCAGTGTGTGACCACGTTTCCCGAGACTCCGTCCCTTTCTTCCAACTCTTGACTCCTCTTTGCCCCACTTTTTAGAGTCAAGGAGAGGCGACCAGGGACAGGAGACGCTGAGCAGCGTGCACTTGCAGGGCTGACCGAGACTGGGCAGACAGGACACGAGGAATGAGGCAGTGAGGAAAACCCGCAGCGAGGTGCAAGCCTGGCTAGATGGAACTGCTTCTTCTTTCCACACCGCGGTGAGCAACGCCCTCTTCTGCCCACAGCTGTGGGATTTTCCCTGCTCACATTCTTAAAGCAAACTAGAAGCAAAAGTCAAATATCACCCACCCTGCTCCCACACAGCCTCCTTCCTAGATTTCCTGTCCAAGGTTCTGCTACAGGCATGAGTGAAAAGGCGTGAAAGTGCCCTGTCCACTTATCAAAGTGATGAAGAGAAATGTGGCATGGGTCCCTTAAGAATGAAACCTTGTCATCATCTTTCATTGCTTTTATCCTCTGCCAAGGTTTATAGAGTGCTGGTGGAGTGGCCCCCTCAGTTCCCAAGGTAAGAATGTTCCCAGGTGAGGATCAAAGTTACTGTTTCCCACCCCCACCCCCCACCCCAAGAAGGAAGTGCTTCTATAAAGGCTTACCAGTTTTGTGACCCTTTCATCCTTTTAATTTCTTAAAAAGGAAGCCAGGGCACTAGAAATGACCTGTCAACCCTACGCAGTTAAGACAGTGAGCTCTTTCAGGAAACACACAAGTGTTAAAGCACTTAGCAAAGTCATTCATTTAGTTGCTCAACATAGGGTGCTTCTCTGGGTCAGGCAACCTAGTGGGGAAGTCGCCTTGAGAACAGACAGCCACACTTAAAATGTGAACTGGGAGTGCAGAGATGTAATGAACATTTTGTAGCAAATAAAGTCAAGTTGTAAGAATAAGGAAATTCAGGATTTTCAAGTCTTTGGTTCTAACTAAAAGTGGTATACAAATTCTATTAGAAAAGTTGAAGGATTTTTAGTTACTTATTCTCCCACTTTTATAAACATCTTTATTACATGTGTTTTTAAATTTTTTTGGTACCCCAGGTGAGACATGAACTCACAATCCCTGGTTTAGGATATGTGTGTTCGCTATTGAAATATATTCAACACATAACACTATATAAATTTAAGATGTGTCACATATTAATTTGATACATTTATACATTAAGACGTGATCACCATTGTACTGATAATTAGCACTTCTATCATATTATATAATTGTCTCCTTTTACTGGTTAGAATCATTAACTTATAGTCTCCTACCAAGTCCCATGCTTATACTACAATATTATTGTGTGTATCCACTGTGCTATGCATTAGATCTTTAAATCTTATTTATTATCTGTTGCAAGTTTGTACCCTCATACATCTGTCCTTAGAGAAATAATGTGGTACTGTCATAGGAAAAACATAGGGATAAAAATATTCACAGATCATATGTCTGAAAATGGTTCAGTATCTAGTAGATAACAGTGTTGGCAAGGATATGGGGAATTAGAATCGGGTTTCTTATTAAAAATATAAATAAAATATAGATTTCTCAAATATTTTTAAAATAGGGGATGAATGAGTCATAAGACTGTGGGCAGAGAACCAGCCAAAGTGCCCAGAGACCTGGACTCCAGTCCCTGGAGCACCAGGAGCTACTCAGCCCCTCTGCTGTCGACCGCCCCTCCCCTCCATCTACACTCTGTGCAACTGTCACCAACGTACGTAAGCTGCAAAAGCTTCAGATGTGAGGATCCTGAGCAAATTAAACGTCTCAAAATAAAAGGTCGAAGTCACATTCCTTTCTCAACAAGTTCCTAGCCTCACAGCAAGCAGCTCCGGCAACTTGTAAAGCAACTGCTGAGCAAGATTAATCTCTCTTTCTACCAGTAGGTGGAGATAGTGGGTATAATATGTGCTTTTCTCAAGATAGAAACTTGCTCTAGTGAACACAAGAGTCTTGAAATCAAAGAAATGTAGTGCTAAAAAGAGCCTGAGGGCTCACTCCAACTCTCATATATTATACAGGTGGAAAAATCATGTCCTTTGAGGTCAGAGTCTGAAGGCTGACATGGCAAAGACTGAAACCCACAGCTCAAAATTCTACTAGTCCTCTTCAGTAAATACTCTTATAAGTTAAAAACCTAAAACTCAGCATTTCTTGGGAATACAAAGTTCAGTCACTCAAAACTTGTTCATCACTTTGCACTTTTCTAATCTAAAGTTTGATGATTAAGGAAGGGGGAATCTCTATCTGTGCTAAGTTCACAGATCAGACTACTAAGCAGTTCTTTCACATATCTAATTTTGAAAGAGTCAACAAATTTCATCATTTTATTGTCTAAAATTATGCAAAACACATGAATCACTTTGAAATAAAACCTGTCTCACCATTTTCACTTTACATATAACACAAGGAATTCCTAACTTGAAATGTAGTGGATTCGTTTTTCTCATTAAGATGTTTAGGAATGACCTAAATGTTTAAAAAAAAAAGAGAGAGATTATTTAGTAAATCTGAAGCAGCTCTTGAAATGATATTTTTAAATAAGTCTGAGCAGGCAAGATAGTGTAATGGTTATAGACCTATACTACCTGGGTCAAATCCTGATTCACAGACCCACAGCTTACCAGCCCCATGACCTTGAGCAAGTTTCTTAACCACCTGATCATTTTTCTTGTTATCAAATAGGGATGATAATAGTAGGACCTATTTCACTGGGTTGCTGTAAGACTTAAATGAATTAACACATGTGAAATGCTTAGAATGGTACCAGAATATAGCATCTGAGGCCAGTGAGGCTCCTTGGCTCACCCAGAAATATTGACTCTTTTAAAAGAAGATGCTTATTAATCTATAGATTCAATGCAATCCCTGTCAAACTACCAACAGCATTTTTCACAGAACTAGAACAAATAATTTCACAATTTGTATGGAAATACAAAAAAACCTCGAATAGCCAAAGCAATCTTGAGAAAGAAGAATGGAACTGGAGGAATCAACCTGCCTGACTTCTGACTATACTACAAAATTACAGTCATCAAGACAGTATGGTACTGGCCCAAAGACAGACATATAGATCAATGGAACAAAATAGAAAGCACAGAGACAAATCCATGCACCTATGGACAACTTATCTTTGATAAATAAGAAAAAAATATACAATGGAGAAAAGATAATCTCTTTAACAAGTGGTGCCACGGGAAAACTGGTCAACCACCTATAAAAGAATGAAACTAGAACACTTTCTAACACCATACACAAAAATAAACTCAAAATGGAGTAAAGATCTAAATTTAAGACCAGAAACTATAAAACTCCTAGAGGAAAACAGAGGCAAAATACTCTCTGACATAAATCACAGCAAGATCTTTTATGACCCACCTCCCAGAGTAACAGAAATAAAAGCAAAAATAAACAAATGGGACCTAATTAAACTTAAAACCTTTTGCACAACAAAGGAAACTATAGACAAGGTGAAAAGACAACCTTCAGAGTAGGAGAAAATAATAGCAAATGAAGCAACTGACAAAAAATTAATCTCAAAAATATACAAACAGCTTATGCTGCTCAATACCAGTAAAATAAACAACCCAAACAAAAAATGGGCCAAGGAACTAAACAGACATTTCTCCAAAGAAGACATACAGATGGCTAACAAACACATGAAAAGATGCTCCACATCACTCATTATCAGAGAAATGCAAATTAAAACCACAGTGAAGTTCTATCTCACACTGGTCAGAATGGCTGCTATCCAAAAGTCTACAAGCAATAAATACTGGAGAGGATGTGGAGAAAAGGGAACCCTCTTACACTCTTGGTGGGAATGAAAATGAGAACAGCCACTATGGAGAACAGTGTGGAGATTCCAAAAAAAAATGAACACAGATCTCCCATACGACCCAGCAATCCCACTGCTACATACACTCTGAGGAAACCAGAATTGAAAGAGACACGTGTACCCCAATGTTCATCGCAGCACTGTTTATAACAGCCAAGACATGGAAGCAACTTAGATCTTCACTGGCAGACGAATGGATAAGAAAGCTGTGGTACATATACACAATGCAGTATTACTCAGCTATTAAAAAGAACGCATTTGAATCAGTTCTAAAGAGGTAGATGAAAAAGGAGCCTATTATACAGAGTGAAGTAAGAAAGAAAAACACCAATACAATATATTAATGCATATTACAGAATTTAGAAAGATGGTAACGATGACCCTATATGTGAGACAGCAAAAGAGACATACATATATATAAAGAACTTTTGGACTTAAAGACTTTTGGACTCTGTGGAGAAGGCAAGGGTGGGATGATTTGAGAGAATAGCATTGAAACATGTATATTACCATATGTGAAATAGATCACCAGTCCAAGTTCAATGCATGAAACAGGGCACTCAAAGCCAGTACACTGGGACAACCCAAAGGGATGGGATGGGGAAGGAGGCGGGAGGGGGTTTGGGATGGGGGGTGCATGTACACCTGTGGCTGATTCATGTCAGTTCAGTTCAGTCGCTCAGTCGTGTCTGACTTTTTAAGACCTCATGAATCACAGTATGCCAGGCCTCCCTGTCCATCACCAACTCCCAGAGTTCACCCAAATTCATGTCCATTGAGTCGGTGGTGCCATCCAGCCATCTCATCCTCTGTTGTCCCCTTCTCTTGTCCTCAATCTTTCCCAGCATTAGGGTCTTTTCCAATGAC
>SJYW01041178.1:335815-353849 GCA_006410735.1 Raphicerus campestris | reverse complement strand
ATCTTTCCCAGCATTAGGGTCTTTTCCAATGACTCAGTTCTTCGCCTCAGGTGCCCAAAGTGTTGGAGTTTCAGCTTCAGCATCAGTCCTTCCAATGAATATTCAGGACTGATTTCCTTTAGGATGCACTGGTTGGATTTCCTTGCAGTCCAAGGGACTCAAGAGTCTTCTCCAACACCACAGTTCAAAAGCATCAATTCTTCGGCACTCAGCTTTCTTCACAGTCCAACACTTACATCCATACATGACCACTGGAAAAACCATAGCCTTGACTAGACGGACCTTTGTTGGCTAAGTAATGTCTCTGCTTTTGAATATGCTATCTAGGTTGGTCATAACTTTCCTTCCAAGGAGTAAGCATCTTTTAATTTCATGGCTACAGTCACCATGTGCAGTGATTTTGGAGCCCCTCAAAATAAAGTCTGACACAGTTTCCACTGTTTCCCCAACTATTTCCCATGAAGTGATGGGACCGGATGCCATGATCTTCGTTTTCTGATCTTAGTTTAAGCCAACTTTTTCATTCTTTCACTTTCATCAAGAGGCTCTTTAGTTGTTCTTTGCTTTCGGCTGTAAGTGTGGTGTCATTTGCATATCTGAGGTTATTGATATTTCCCCGGCAATCTTGATTCCAGCTTGTGCTTCTTTCAGCCCAGTGTTTCTCATGACGCTCTGCACATAATGTAAATATGCATGGTGACAATATACAGCCTTGACGTACTCCTTTTCCTATTTGGAACCAGTCTGTTGTTCCATGTCCAGTTCTAACTGTTACTTCCTGATTTGCATACAGGTTTCTCAAGAGGCAAGTCAGGTCTTCATCGCTTGAAGAATTTCCACAGTTTATTGCGATCCACATAGTCAAAGGCTTTGGCATAGTCAAGAAAGCAGAAATAGATGTTTTTCTGGAACTCTCTTGCCTTTTCCATGATCCAGTGGATGTTGGCAATTTGATCTCTGGTTCCTCTGCCTTTTCTAAAACCAGCTTGACCATCTGGAAGTTCAGAGTACAGTATTGCTGAAGCCTGGCTTGAAGAATTTTGAGCATTACTTTACTAGCATGTGAGATGAGTGCAATTGTGTGGTAGTTTGAACATTCTTTGGTATTGCCTTTCTTTGGGATTGGAATGAAAACTGATCTTTTCCAGTCCTGGGGCCACTGCTGAGTTTTCCAAATTTGCTGACATATTGAGTGCAGCACTTTCACAGCATCATCTTTTAGGATTTGAAATAGCTCAACTGGAATTCCATCACCTCCACTAGCTTTGTTTGTAGTTATGCTTCCTAAGGCCCACTTGACTTCAGTGTCTGGTTCTAGGTGAATGATCATACCATTGTGGTTATCTGGGTCATGAAGATCTTTTTTGTATAGTTCTGTGTATTCTTGCCACTTTTTAATATCTTCTCCTTCTGTTGGGTCCATACCATTTTTGTCCTTATTGAGCCCATTTTTGCATGAAATGTTCCCTTGGTATCTCTAATTTCTTGAGATCTCTAGTCTTTCCCTTTCTATTGTTTTCCTCTATTTCTTTGCATTGATCACTGAAGAAGGCTTTCTTATCTCTCCTTGCTATTCTTTGGAACTCTGCATTCAGATGATTATATCTTTCCTTTTCTCCTTTATTTTTTGCTTCTCTTCTATCCACAGCTTTTGTAAGGCCTCCTCAGACAGTCATTTTGCCTTTTTGCACTTCTTTTCCATGGGGATGGTCTTGATCCTTGTCTCCTGTACAATGTCACGAAACTCATTCCATAGTTCATCAGGCACTCTATCTATCAGATCTAGGTCCTTAAATCTATTTCTCACTTCCACTGTATAATCATAAGGGATTTGATTTAGGTCATATGTGAATGGTCTAGTGGTTTCCTCCACTTTCTTCAATTTAAGCCTGAATTTGGCAATAAGGAGTTTATGATCTGAGCCACAGTTAGCTCCCGGTCTTGTTTTTGCTGACTGTAGAGAGCTTCTCCATCTTTGGCTAAAACCACCATGATATTATAAGTTAATTAGCCCCCAATTAAAATAAATAATTTAAAAAAAAGAAGATGCTTACTTACCCAAGATAATTTCTGAGTCTCTTGAAGTCAGAATAAAACAGGGGAGAAAAGTCAAGCAAAATGTTTGGGGAGGCTAGTTGCTGCAGCGAATAGTCTCTAAACTCTTTTGGAGTAAGCAGCCTTTACCCTTTTTTCACTTCTTAACCTCAGGGTAGTCTAAACACTCAAATTTGTTTTCCCCGCAAAGATAAAATGTTGGTAACTGATCAGGGAGAACGCTCAGGGGCAAAAGCAGTCAGTTATATGAACAAATTTTTAAAGTGTGGTATTTGCTTTCCTGTTCAAGACTGTTGGAAGGGAGGAAGTTGGAGAAATAAATGGCCCTCCCATTCTTCTGCAATTTGAGTTCAGTTTTCTTATTTCAGATCAAATGTAGAACCATTTGGGCAGATTTTGTCTTTCCTTGGTTCCCCTCTTTACTCAGATGCACCTTACTCCTACAAAGGGTCCAGGGTGAGATCTGCATTAGAGCCGAGATTCCTGAGTTCACGTAGTAGCCAGTCAGAGCTGTGGAAAGTACTTAGGGCTGATGGTGAAGGGAACCATCCTTTACCTCCACTGCAAACCTTGAGTTGCATTTCAGTCTTATATTTTGTGTTTAAAAGTCTCAGAACACTATGCAAATCTTTACTGCAAGTGAACCCTTCCCTTCCCTTGATCTCAGGAGGCTAGAGTTGATCTGAAAGGCTACATGAACACAGATTTGGAAGGGCAAGGTTCAAGCACATCCCTGTAACTCACAGTAAGGGGCTGTTGAATAAATAGTACATATGGAGGTGTGCTTGTGTTCTCAAGCAGTACCTGTTTATTGTATTTTTCATAGTCATAATCACAAAACACCAATCTTATTCAGGTTAAGAAAAAAATCCAATTTTAGAGGCCTGAGATGACTAGCGGATATAAGAAAGGCACACAACGCTTTTTACCACCTTCTAGCTGTGATTNACTCGGGTCTTCTGCCTACTGACTCTCAATGCCCCGCAGCTAGCATTGCCCAGAAGCCCCTTCCTGGGACCTTCCGAAAACCTAAGGCAGACAACCCCCCGGGAGAGACGGGGCGCGGAAGGACGCGGTAGTGGGGTCGGGCGCGCCCTGGAGCGGGGCATGCGCAGAGGCCTCCGCGGTGGGAGGAGCGAGCGCGGCGCCGCCCGTGAGAGAAGCCGCCCCTTCGAGAGTCAGGCCCGGGACGCAGCCGGCCGTTCTGGCTCGCTCGGGGTCGAGGGCCCACTTCTAAGGCGCTCGCGGGCCGGGCGGGCGCCGGGGGGCGCTGCGTACCTGGTAGCGGCCGGTGAGCAGCTGGCTCCGCGAGGGCGTGCACAGCGGCTGCGTGTAGTAGTTGTCCAGCAGCACCCCGCCAGCCGCCAGCGCGTCCAGGCGCGGCGTGCGGATGGCCGAGCCGTGGAAGCCCACGTCGTTCCAGCCCAGGTCGTCCGCCAGCACGAAGACGAGGTGGGGCGGCCGGCCGGCTCCGGCGTCCGAGCCCGGCGGCAGCGGCAGCAGCAGCAGCCCCAGCAGAAGGATGGCGGGGAGGAGCAGCCCGGGGCCTCGCCGCGGGCTCGCGGCGCCGCGCGCGCCCATCCTGCGCCGCCCGCGGTGCCGGCGTCTGTGGCGGCGCCGCCGGCCCCAGGCACCGCTTATAGAAGCAGGAACTGGGCGGCCCGGGCCCGCCCCGCCCCGGCTCGGGACTTCACCCCAGCTGGCCGCGGGCAGGGGAGACCCGCGCCCGCCGCCTCCGACGCGGGCAGGTGGGGAGGAGTCCGCCTGGAAGAAGCCGGGCCGTGCTTGCTGCCGTGCCCCGTGGCAACTCCGTGGGTGCTGGAAGGCAGCCAAGACCTCTTATCTTTCCACGGAAGAACTGTGCCTCGTGGCACCCCTGAAAGAGAGCAGATCTGTTCTTGTTACTAATTCTTCACAGCTTACAAAGCATGTTTCACATCCCNGCGCCCGCCGCCTCCGACGCGGGCAGGTGGGGAGGAGTCCGCCTGGAAGAAGCCGGGCCGTGCTTGCTGCCGTGCCCCGTGGCAACTCCGTGGGTGCTGGAAGGCAGCCAAGACCTCTTATCTTTCCACGGAAGAACTGTGCCTCGTGGCACCCCTGAAAGAGAGCAGATCTGTTCTTGTTACTAATTCTTCACAGCTTACAAAGCATGTTTCACATCCCTCATTTCTTTACATCTTCAAACAACCCTGGCTGCCAGGAATCACAATTACTGCCTACCCCGCCCCCCGCCCCCAATAAATAAACAATAAACAAGCTTGTAGTTGGCTGAGCCTAACTCAAACTCAGTTCTGACTCCAGATCTTGAGCTATGATGTTTTAAAGGTCGTGACTCATTTCTAGCAAAATTATTTCTGACCAAAGAACCGAGTGTCGTGCAGATGGGAGAACGATGAAGAGACAAGAGGTCTGGATGTTTCCGATTCATTTAAGGATAGTGTGAAGCCACTTCCTCCCCACCAGCAAAAAAATAAAAAGTCAAATACACACTGCACGGGGCCCTTTCACAGATGCAGTTGTACTTAGGCTACACTGGGTGTTGATTGAGGTGCTGTTTGGACGCTGAGCAGCTCATTAACCTGTCCGGTTCATGATCCCTTTAAGAGCTGTTCTTTGAACTTTAATCGCTCGGTCGTGTCTGGCTCTGTGCGACCCCAAGGACTGCAGCCCGCAAGCCTCTGTCAGTGGGATTCTCCAGGCAAGAATACTGGAGGGGGTTGCCATTTCCTGCTCCAGGGGATCTTCCCAACCCAGGGATGGAATCCAGGTCTCCCGCATTGCAGGCAGATTCTTTACCGTCTGAGCCACCAGCTGGCTCCCCTACAATCAAGTAGTAAACCAAAGAAATAAAATATCTAATTTGCCTTAAATAATCTGTGGATAGAAGGAAAAATTCCCCTAGCCACGTGCTCACTGAATGGGGAAGCTAGCCTTATGACCAGTATATTCCCATTGCCATGAAGACTCAGCCTACTCTGTGTCTGGAGACAGACAAGAACTGTTAACAGTTGTAAGGGAAGACATTTTGCACAGCATCCTTGCATCTGATTCCATGAGAATCATTTTTACAATTTCATAGGTTGTAGGTAACCTACAGGTGGTAGATAACCAGCCAGCTATAGGCAATGAAAACTAATGGTGTGTGTTAGTTGTTCTGTCTGTTTCTTTGCCACCGCATAGCCTGCCAAGCTCCTTGGTCCATGGAATTCTCCAGGCAAGAATACTGAAAGTGGGTTGCCATTTCCATCTCCAGAGGATCTTCCGGACCAGGGATTGAACCAGAGTCTCCTGCATTGCAGAGAGATTCGTTACCATCTGAGCCACCAGGTTTATACACATGTAAATGAATTCTATCCAGTGGAGCGGCACCCTCATTGCCACCACCGCAGAAAGAGGTTTTGCCTCCACTTACACGTCATATTCCTGATCTGTTCCTTGGATTGTCCTTTGAACTGGTATTAACACTTCACCAGTTTTCTCATTAATGAGTTAAATAAGATTTTAACATGTATTCATTTTTATATATGCATAAGGGTCGTGATTTTATCTTTTTAAAAAAATAATTATACTTTAGCACATTTTAGACTATTTCCCTCTTACATACATAGAATTTTTTTTTTTCTTTGCAGATGTAGATTAGTTTATGCTACATCCACTTTTCATCTCTGGTGGAATAAAAAAATTAACAGGAAAAAATTTTAATTTAGCATTAAAGTAATTTTTTAAATCATTAAAATTTTTATTTCACTGATAAATTATTTCAGATAAAATTCTTTGCCATGGATATTTTAATGCTTAAATAACAATGCAAATTTCTATTGATTTTCCTAGTTTCTACTCACAGGGCATAAAGTAATAATATCAACGACATTTTCTTTTTTCTACACGAAGTGATTGACTAAGAAGTATGAGAGCTGCAAAAAGTGCATTTTTCTTTATACCAAAGATAATAAGAGCTGTTTGAGTCTCATTATGTAAAGGCTTGACAATTTCATTTAAAGACCCTGTAAGAAACCTTAAAGGACTGAGAATTTTCCACAGTGGCCTTGCATGTCCCTCCCCCTCTAAGTGTTCCTGCCTACCCTACCTGATAGAAATCAAATTGCCCAAACAGTGGCCGATAATCTGCAGAACAATTCTTGCTTTGACCAACTGCTCTAGAAACTACTAAACTTGCACTGAGCCTTCCCATGTCCTAATGGGAACAAACTTATGTTAATATTGGTCTGGAAATGTGCACCTGAGTTAATGAAAAAGAGTTAATTTTCATCTGTATTTGAACATCTGTGATGTACAGTACTGGCTAGTTTTTATGAATTTTCTTAGTTGGAGTTAGTCTGTTGTTTCCTAAGGATTAGACTCAGGTTATGGGTTTGTGCAGAAATATTGCAAAAAATAGTGTTGTATTCTTGATGCTTCTTACTAAGAAGCACATGCTGAATTGCTTTATTATTTGAGAACTTTGTTAAGGTGGCCATTTCTTCACTGTAAAGTTACTATTTTCCCCTTTGTAATTAGTAGTTATTTGGGGGGAAATACTTTGAGAATATGTATATATTCTATCATTCCTAAAACATTTGCTTATTAGTTTTAGCACCCCTGATGCTTCTTACTTCAGTTAACATTAGGATGGTTGCCTATTGGTGATCTTCTAATTCCATCATTCTTTCTATAATTACCAGTTGTCTTTCTACTATAAGGAAGAACTTTATGTTCTTCCCCATTTATTTATTTATATCACTATGAACTCATAGATTCTTATTTTAGTCATTTTGCTATTAGCACTTTAATTATTTCAGTGCTCACCTTTCTTCTGATTTGGCCAGTGGGTATCCCTTCAATCTGCCTCCAGTGTCCTTTCAGCATGTCCTCTTTAATCCTTGAAAGTGAAAGTGAAGTCGTGTCAGACTCTGCGACGCTGTGGGCTGTAGCCTACCAGGCTCCTCTGTCCATGGGATTTTCCAGGCAATAGTACTGGAGTGGATTGCCATTTCTTTTCCAGGGGATCTTCCCAACCCAGGGACTGAACCCAGGTCTCCTGCATTGTAGACAGATGCTTTACCGTCTGAGCCACCAGGGAAGTCCTATTTAATCCTTGAGTACTCCCTTACTTTTTGGTACAAGATATTCTAGATTTATCTTATATTCTTCCTTCCCCAACCCTGGAGTCATCCACTTCTCTAAGGAACCCTGATGCCTTTTAATGGAGGATGGCTTCTAGAAGGGCTTTCTTGATGGTTCCGCAAGTAAAGAATCACCTGCAATGCAGAGTCATGGGCAGGAGACATGGGAAATGTGGTTTTGATCCCTGGGTCAGGAAGAGCCCCTGGGGAAGGCAAATGGCAACCCACTCCAGTATTCCTACCTGAAAAAAAAAAAAATCCCAAGATCTGTGCTGTGGGTGTACTCATTGTTACCCGGCTGTCACTGCTTGTAGGATCTCTCACTAAAGATAGAAGCCAGATATATGTGTACACATATACACATACCTTAAGTGTGAGTTCATAGTGAATACCTCCAATTCTATTTTCCCTTTTCCATATGTGTATGGGTTGTATTAATTTTCACTATCACCAGTC
Organism: Raphicerus campestris; assembly: GCA_006410735.1. Classification (NCBI taxonomy): domain Eukaryota; kingdom Metazoa; phylum Chordata; class Mammalia; order Artiodactyla; family Bovidae; genus Raphicerus; species Raphicerus campestris. The sequence goes on along the minus strand of SJYW01041178.1, from coordinate 346,215 downwards.
ATTAAAAAAAATACTATTTTTTTAACTTTTGCCAATCTAATAAGAAAAATGCTACCTCAGTATAGTTTGTGTTTGTTTTTTATTTCTCTTATTAGGAGTAAGGTTAAAAATCTTTTCTTATGTTGAAGGGACATTATTACATTATTTTTGTGAACTGTACGTCAGTTTCAATTGGGTTTTTGGTCATTTCCCCATCACTTTAGAGAGTTCTTTGTGTATTAGGTACATTACCTCTGCCATTTCCTTCTCCAGGGGATCTTCCTGACCCAGGGATCAAACCCGAGTCTCCTGCACTGCAGGCAGTCTCTTTACCATCTGAGCCACCAGGGAAGCCCCCATTTATGTATTTACATACAGGCATATAGATACATGTGTATAAATATAAAACCATGAGTTCAAGTGGATACCTCCAATTCTATTTTCCCCCTTTTCTGCATGTATATGCATTGTATTAATATTCACTATCACCAGTCATTTTAATTTTTGCCAATCTGATAAGGAAAATGGTACCTCAGTATAGTTTGTGTTTTCTTTTTTTTTGTATTTCTCTTATATGAGTAAGGTTAAAAATCTTTTCTTNCCCCTTTTCTGCATGTATATGCATTGTATTAATATTCACTATCACCAGTCATTTTAATTTTTGCCAATCTGATAAGGAAAATGGTACCTCAGTATAGTTTGTGTTTTCTTTTTTTTTGTATTTCTCTTATATGAGTAAGGTTAAAAATCTTTTCTTATGTTGAAGGGACATTTTTACATTATTTTTGTGAACTGTCCATGGCAGTTTCAGTTGGGTTTTTGGTCATTTCCCTGTCATTTTAAAGAGTTCTTTATTAGATATATTACCTCTTTGTGATCGACATCACAAATATCTTCTCCCAGTTTGTCCACTGTCAAATATTTTGCTATAGCATTTTTTGACATGCCAAAGTTATTTTTATGCAGACAAATTTATCAATATTTTCCTGTTGTATTGTATCTGGATTTGAGTCATAGTTAGAATTTCCTTACACTAATGTTAAAGTCAAATGCACTCATATTTTTTTCTAGTACTTGTATTCAGTTTTTACATTTAGATCCCTGATCCACTGGCATTTATATTTGTGTATGATATGAGATAGGGATCTAATTTTATCTTTTTCCAAATGGTTACTCTATTTTTTCACCACTGTTCATAAAAAGAATAGAGAAGTCCACCATTGTTCCAGTGATATGAGATGCAAACTTTATTACATGCTTAATTTCCATATGGGCTTCCCTGATAGCTCAGTTGGTAAAGAATCCACCTGCAATGCAGGAGACCCCGGTTCAATTCCTGGGTCGGGAAGATCCCCTGGAGAAGGAGTAGGCTACCCAGTCCAGTATTTGGGGGCTTCCTTTGTGGCTCAGCTGGTAAAGAATCCACCTTATGTGTGGGTCTATTTCTGGGCTTTCTATTCCTCTGTCCTACCTGTTGACTCATGAACTCAATACCACACGTATTCAGTTATAGAGGCTTTACAATATGTTTTAATGAGTGATGGGGCCTGACTCCTCAGAGCTTTTAATTTTTAATATTTTTTCTGACTCTTCCTGCATGTTTTACATAAACTTTAAATCAACCTGTTTGTTGGTATTTTATTGGAATTGCATTAAATTTATAAATTAAGGACAGCTTAAGTCTTTATATGAAATTGCCTACCTAAAATAAGAGGTTATCTTTCACTTATTAAGGTCTACATTTGTGTCTTTTAGAAGTGTTTTAAATTTTTTCTCATACTGACTTTGTACTTTTTTTGTTAAATTTATGCCTAAGTATTTTATCTTCTCTGTTGCTACTGAAATGGGGCTTTCTTTAACTTTTCCTCTATCTTTTAACTTGTTATTTGTGGACATGAAGGCTACTGACTTCTATAGGGTAATTTATATTCTGCCAAATAATTGTTTTATTGTTTGAGTTAATCTAATCATTGATCTTTTTAGGTTTTCCCCACTACATAAGCACATAAAATAATACAGATAAAAAACATTCCAATCAGTTTGAAAATGCAAAAATTAGGACTGAAAGAAAGGCTGGTTCCAACTCACAAATAGGTATTAAAGTTAATTGTTTGGTAGATAAGGTGCTTGGAACTTGGGATATATTTTTTACATAGAAAAGATATTAGAATTAGAGACACCTGACTTACATTCTAACCCATACAAAACCTATTTAGCCCATACGTTAAAATCTTTTAACTCCTAAAGTCAGTAAGAAAAAGATCAACATCCACTTTTAAATAGGCAAAGTATAGGAACCTAATAGTTTACAGAAAAGGAAATGTAAGTGGTTATTAAATATATGAATATATGTTTAACCTCACTCAAAGGAGAAATACAAATTGAAATTTCAAGAGTATACCACTGATACTAGTGAGAACTTAACTATTTTGGGTAAAACAAGCCCTCATATATGAATCACAGAAGTGAAATTTGGCATAACCCCTATGGGGAACAATTTTGCATATCTATCAAAATATACATACACTTTAATCCCAATTGTAGGAATTTATCCTCCAGTTATACTCTATGTGAGAAATATCATATGCATTAAGATATTCATTTTGGCCTTATTTTTATTAGGAAAAGGTAATAGCTGGGCCTGGTCAAAATAATTATGAGACACTAAGCTATCATTTAAAGGATAATATGGAATAATCTCCAAGATATACTGTTACTTTAAGTTTGGCAAAGAACATTATGCTTGGTGTGTTTTAATTTGCTTAAAATTACACGTATGGTTGGATAGCATCACCAATTCAATGGACATGAGCTTAGGCAAACTCTGGGAGATGGTGAGAGACGGGGAAGCCTGGCATGCTGGGGTCCATTTGGTCATGAAAAGTCAGACATGACTCAGCGACTGAACAACAACAAAATTACGTGTATAAATGTGTATACACACACATATTCATATATTGGAAGAGATAAATGTTTACATACTTATAGAAAATCTCATAAAGGATTTAGAAGAAATGATAACATTGGTTATCTCTTGATAGGCGGTTGACCCTGGACAGGGAGAGGAGGAAAACTAACTTTCACAATATATCCTTCACATCTAAATTTTAAACTCTGAGCATGTATTATCTGTTCCTAGTAATATTATTATTGACAATTTGGTAGTAACATAATTTATATTTAAACAAAAAGTAAAATGCATTTTAAGTTGGGACAGAGTGCCAACAATAAACACGCCCTATGAACAGGGCTGTAAAGCTCACAGGCCGTGCACTGAGGAAATCACGTAGATGTTCTTGCTGTGCTTCCTTATGTCTCTGGTTTGCAGTCTTGGGTTCTTGTCGTGGTTCTAATGGGCTAAAAGCTATGCTCAAAAGTCATGAAGTCTCTGTTCAATGCTTGTCTCAACCTGTTTGGTTTCAGTGCCACTGAATATGATAAATATTGCATCCAAAGGCTGAACAGTTTTAAACATGTTTCTTTACAGGTTTACCCATTGGGGTAGAGATAAGAATGGCAAGAGGCCTTTCTTCAGACAGAAAAACTGAAGTTTACTAACTAAGTGTGGTAAATTGTGGTTGGTGTTAATCATTGCCCATTGCTGCTGCTGCTGCTAAGCGGCTTCAGTCGTGTCCAACTCTGTGCGACCCCATAGACGGCAGCCCACCAGGCTCCCCCATCCCTGGGATTCTCCAGGCAAGAACACTGGAGTGGGTTGCCATTTCCTTCTCCAATGCATGAAAGTGAAAAGTGAAAGTCAAGTCGCTCAGTTGTGTCCAACTCTTCGCAACCCCATGGGCTGCGGCCTACCAGGCTCCACTATCCATGGGATTTCCCAGGCAAGAGTACTGGAGTGTGGTGCCATTGACTACCCTGAACAGCTCAGAAGGAGATAGACTTGAACATCAGAAAGAATAGACAAACTTTGTCATTTTAGATGTTTAGCTATTAAACTATTTTCGAAATATATTTAGTTTTGAAAATCGATTTGGGATGGGATTTGTTTCTACCATATTAAGTGAGGGGATCAAGTGAAGTGAAAGTCGCTCAGTTATGCCCGACTTTTTGTGACCCCATGGACTGGAGTGGGTAGCCCTTCCCTTCTCTAGGGGATCTTCCCAACCCAGGGATCAAACCCAGGTCTCCCACATTGCGAGCAGATTCTTTACCAACTGAGCCACAAGGGAAGCAGAGAGGGTCAGAGTCTTCTTAAAAGCCTATAAAGGTCCTATTTTAAACTTGGANATGCCTACCTAAAATAAGAGGTTATCTTTCACTTATTAAGGTCTACATTTGTGTCTTTTAGAAGTGTTTTAAATTTTTTCTCATACTGACTTTGTACTTTTTTTGTTAAATTTATGCCTAAGTATTTTATCTTCTCTGTTGCTACTGAAATGGGGCTTTCTTTAACTTTTCCTCTATCTTTTAACTTGTTATTTGTGGACATGAAGGCTACTGACTTCTATAGGGTAATTTATATTCTGCCAAATAATTGTTTTATTGTTTGAGTTAATCTAATCATTGATCTTTTTAGGTTTTCCCCACTACATAAGCACATAAAATAATACAGATAAAAAACATTCCAATCAGTTTGAAAATGCAAAAATTAGGACTGAAAGAAAGGCTGGTTCCAACTCACAAATAGGTATTAAAGTTAATTGTTTGGTAGATAAGGTGCTTGGAACTTGGGATATATTTTTTACATAGAAAAGATATTAGAATTAGAGACACCTGACTTACATTCTAACCCATACAAAACCTATTTAGCCCATACGTTAAAATCTTTTAACTCCTAAAGTCAGTAAGAAAAAGATCAACATCCACTTTTAAATAGGCAAAGTATAGGAACCTAATAGTTTACAGAAAAGGAAATGTAAGTGGTTATTAAATATATGAATATATGTTTAACCTCACTCAAAGGAGAAATACAAATTGAAATTTCAAGAGTATACCACTGATACTAGTGAGAACTTAACTATTTTGGGTAAAACAAGCCCTCATATATGAATCACAGAAGTGAAATTTGGCATAACCCCTATGGGGAACAATTTTGCATATCTATCAAAATATACATACACTTTAATCCCAATTGTAGGAATTTATCCTCCAGTTATACTCTATGTGAGAAATATCATATGCATTAAGATATTCATTTTGGCCTTATTTTTATTAGGAAAAGGTAATAGCTGGGCCTGGTCAAAATAATTATGAGACACTAAGCTATCATTTAAAGGATAATATGGAATAATCTCCAAGATATACTGTTACTTTAAGTTTGGCAAAGAACATTATGCTTGGTGTGTTTTAATTTGCTTAAAATTACACGTATGGTTGGATAGCATCACCAATTCAATGGACATGAGCTTAGGCAAACTCTGGGAGATGGTGAGAGACGGGGAAGCCTGGCATGCTGGGGTCCATTTGGTCATGAAAAGTCAGACATGACTCAGCGACTGAACAACAACAAAATTACGTGTATAAATGTGTATACACACACATATTCATATATTGGAAGAGATAAATGTTTACATACTTATAGAAAATCTCATAAAGGATTTAGAAGAAATGATAACATTGGTTATCTCTTGATAGGCGGTTGACCCTGGGCAGGGAGAGGAGGAAAACTAACTTTCACAATATATCCTTCACATCTAAATTTTAAACTCTGAGCATGTATTATCTGTTCCTAGTAATATTATTATTGACAATTTGGTAGTAACATAATTTATATTTAAACAAAAAGTAAAATGCATTTTAAGTTGGGACAGAGTGCCAACAATAAACACGCCCTATGAACAGGGCTGTAAAGCTCACAGGCCGTGCACTGAGGAAATCACGTAGATGTTCTTGCTGTGCTTCCTTATGTCTCTGGTTTGCAGTCTTGGGTTCTTGTCGTGGTTCTAATGGGCTAAAAGCTATGCTCAAAAGTCATGAAGTCTCTGTTCAATGCTTGTCTCAACCTGTTTGGTTTCAGTGCCACTGAATATGATAAATATTGCATCCAAAGGCTGAACAGTTTTAAACATGTTTCTTTACAGGTTTACCCATTGGGGTAGAGATAAGAATGGCAAGAGGCCTTTCTTCAGACAGAAAAACTGAAGTTTACTAACTAAGTGTGGTAAATTGTGGTTGGTGTTAATCATTGCCCATTGCTGCTGCTGCTGCTAAGTGGCTTCAGTCGTGTCCAACTCTGTGCGACCCCATAGACGGCAGCCCACCAGGCTCCCCCATCCCTGGGATTCTCCAGGCAAGAACACTGGAGTGGGTTGCCATTTCCTTCTCCAATGCATGAAAGTGAAAAGTGAAAGTCAAGTCGCTCAGTTGTGTCCAACTCTTCGCGACCCCATGGGCTGCGGCCTACCAGGCTCCACTATCCATGGGATTTCCCAGGCAAGAGTACTGGAGTGTGGTGCCATTGACTACCCTGAACAGCTCAGAAGGAGATAGACTTGAACATCAGAAAGAATAGACAAACTTTGTCATTTTAGATGTTTAGCTATTAAACTATTTTCGAAATATATTTAGTTTTGAAAATCGATTTGGGATGGGATTTGTTTCTACCATATTAAGTGAGGGGATCAAGTGAAGTGAAAGTCGCTCAGTTATGCCCGACTTTTTGTGACCCCATGGACTGGAGTGGGTAGCCCTTCCCTTCTCTAGGGGATCTTCCCAACCCAGGGATCAAACCCAGGTCTCCCACATTGCGAGCAGATTCTTTACCAACTGAGCCACAAGGGAAGCAGAGAGGGTCAGAGTCTTCTTAAAAGCCTATAAAGGTCCTATTTTAAACTTGGAGATGAGTTTAAGTTGCCAATAGTTACATGCATCAGCTATATGCATTAACTGCTATCAGTGCTAACTACTGTCAAGGCATTAAGAATCATCAAGCTGACAAGCATGTAGGAAGGTAATTCTCTCTAAGAAGTATCTTCCATTTATTGTTGATTTTGTTTTGTGTGTTAGTGTAAGTATGCGTATTGAGAAGAAGAGGATCAGTTTTTTAAAAAGAAGAGATAATTCATTTATCTCTGAAAATTCTCCCAGTGTCTGAAATTGAGACTCCGATTAAAAACTGCTATGGCCAACTCAAATTGAAACTCCTTTGACCTCCTTATCCTGCTTGTTGCTTGTCGCCTCCTCAAAACCAACTAGATGAGACTAGAGAGTGGAAAATAGTACCATTCATATAAAAAGATTTTGACATAGCATTTTTTGTGTGCTTAAGACAGTGCACAAAAGTGTGCATAGGTCAATGAATTCTCACAAAGTGGACAGACTCAAGTAACCACCTCTCTGGTCAAGAAACAGGATGTTACCGACATGGATATATCTTTTCCATGGTTCCAGCTCCCACTTGCAGCTCCAACCTGTATGAGTCATAGTGTCAGCTTGACAGCTGGCATCTCTCACTGGTTTTCCATGTTAAGTTCCCTGCTTTGAACTACCTGGCAAGATAATCACATAGTGAGGCCACATGGAAGCAAGTGCCCTGCCACCCCATGGTGTTGCCATTGGCCTTAGATAGGAGCCAGACCTGAGAGAAGAAGCCAGCCTGGGTGACCATTTTTTAGTGATTCTCTGCCTTTTTTACATTATACAATTATTTTTAGTAATAATAATGAAATGAATAGTGAAAGCGAAGTCACTCAGTTGTGTCCAACTCTTTGCAACACCATGGACTGTAGCCTACCAGGCTCCTCCATCCATGGGATTTTCCAGGCAAGAGTACTGGAGTGGGTTGCCATTTACTTCTCCAGGAGATCTTCTTGACCAGGGATTGAACCCGGGTCTCCTGCATCGTAGGCAGACACTTTACTGTCTGAGCCACCAGGGAAGTCCCATACAACTATTTTTAGTAATAATAATGAAATGAATAATAACTACTAGGAAAAAAATACACAGGATAAAAAAACTCTATTTAACTTTGAATATATAATATAATCAGGCCAGTAATAAGAAAAATAGAAATAAATGTTATAGTATAAAAAAGAAATTAATATTTTCAAACTATATTAGTTTTGATAAAGGAGAATATTTATACTCACAAACTGGTCTGCTACTTGTGAATAATAAACCTTTTCTTTTTTAAACTTTGTAGTGATTTCACTGAATTTTTTCTTCTTCACATATTAATGTTTACCAGGCAGTATACCCAGATTTGTCTAGTTATCTTTGCAAAGTTAATTGAAGAATATTTTTTAAGCCTTTAATTTTCTTTTACATGAGCAGCAGATGTACAAGTTTGGCAGAAATTCATAAAAATCTTTCACAATAAACTCCAGGAATTGAAATACTGTCTTTGGTGCTTTGGAAACATTTACAGTGGCTTTCAAACATGTCTGTGTATAAAAGTTTCCACTAAAGTATCTTCATCAGAAAATTCATCATACATTTATATTACATACAGTAAACATTTCTAAAGTTTTTCTTCATCTGCTAAAAATTAGAGAAAATGACTAACAACAAACTTTGACATTGTTCAATCTATTGATTTAGAGCAAGCACCCAGTTTTTGGTAGAAAAGGTGAAGACATTCAAATACCTCTTTACTGATTTCTTCTAGCAATGTAAGATCAGAATCTTTTGTTGTTTCTCCTGGCATTCTTTGAAATTTGAATTTTTTTTTTTAATGACCATTTTTAAAATTTTGTTTTTGCATAGTCAATTGCCTTCTCCTTCCGGACACTGTTCCTTTGATTAGAGTCTGATATCATAATATTTTATGTAAATAATTTTCCAGTAATTCGTCACTAAGTTACAACTTAGGTAACTATTAAATTGTACTACGAATGTAGTTTTATATTTTTTCAATTGTTTCATTAGTTTTAACACAAATAGCAATTAGACTACAGAAAGGCAAAGAATGAGAAATACCTATACCTGTATCAGAGCTGAGAGAAAGAGACTGGGTAATACCCTTGATAATTAGAAAATGTGTGTTTTCAAAGGGATTTTCTTCATTTACTGTGTGAGAGGAGATACCAAAGATAAATGAATAGCATGTTGAAGAGTTCCAATACATGACTACTTTTATAAAAATTTACATGAAAATTTGGCACATTTTCAAAACTTACAAGTTAAGAATTATTTTAAAATCTAACTACAGTATCTTATCATGCTCCACATTCAGCTTTCTTTAATACACATTTATTGAACTTTTCCTAGGTGGCAAATGTGTGCACAGAACAAATGATAAATGACAAACTACCATTTTTTGAAACTTTTTATTTATTCAACTAAATGCAAATAATTTCAAGAGGTGTATCAAAGAGTTGTTTCTAAATGGCTTTTTTTTTTTTCTTGCTATACAGTGGTAAGGGCAATGCTGTCAGCTCTTAAGCTCTTATTTGACCTGCTTTGTCAACAGTTTGTGAAAAGGTATCCAGAACAGCACAATGTAATGTCAACCTGCATTAATTCTCTCCCAAAGAGAGGTGCTCAGTATTCAAGCTGTGTTTGTCCTGGCACAATCTATTTATTTTTCAGCTTCATTTCAGAAGGCTTACAAGTACCACTTCCTTTGGAAGACTCTGTTCTTTTTTGGCAATTTCTCTTCTAAAACAACCTTTGACAGGACAAGAATGATGTCCCATAAAACTGCCTTCAGGGAAATCATTAAGAAAGTAAATATCTCAAGGAACTGAACAAAAATGTTACACATACCAATATTAAATTTTACTGTTTTCTTCCTAGACATGTTATAAAAAATTAAAATGATACCTTATTCAATGAGTATTTCTCAATGAAGTAAATCCATCAATACTGCATTTGTTTTTATGTAAAATGTAATTTGTTTTCAGCTAACAAGAACCATATGCAGATGTTTCTAAATTTATATAATGTTTTCTACCTTAGTTGTATGTTAGCAATCACTTAAATGTTTTGCTAAGAGAGTTTCATAAACAACAATATAGAATAACAAAAACATTGATTTCAAGTATCTTTATTTGAAACAGTGTAAATCATTCATCCATTATTCTATCTTCCTTAAAAAACAAGAGAAAGGTTTTAGAATTCTTAATCTAGATTTTGATGATTTTGAAATAAATCTTTGGTTTCCCCATTCCCCAGCCAATCAGTTATAATTAGTACAAGCATATTGCAACCATAATACATTTGCCTCTTCAAGTCTTTTCAAATTTTGTCCTTTCCACCTTTTTTTTGAAGCCGGCTTCTGGTTGGTTCTGTTAACACCAAGGGTTCTTGTATGACAACTGCAGGGTAATTTTTGCCCAGTAGTTCAACTTCAACTTGTTGTCCCACTTTACTGAGCTCTACAGGGACATACGCGAAAGCCAGACTCTTCTGGATGCGGTAACTATAGCTCCCGGAGGTCGTGTTACCAACCACCTGAAAAACAAGGCCCCAGCACCCTCGGCATCTTGCTCACAGCTAGCACGAGACGGGTGCATGGCATCACC
>SJYW01041178.1:319808-330026 GCA_006410735.1 Raphicerus campestris | reverse complement strand
AAACTACCATTTTTTGAAACTTTTTATTTATTCAACTAAATGCAAATAATTTCAAGAGGTGTATCAAAGAGTTGTTTCTAAATGGCTTTTTTTTTTTCTTGCTATACAGTGGTAAGGGCAATGCTGTCAGCTCTTAAGCTCTTATTTGACCTGCTTTGTCAACAGTTTGTGAAAAGGTATCCAGAACAGCACAATGTAATGTCAACCTGCATTAATTCTCTCCCAAAGAGAGGTGCTCAGTATTCAAGCTGTGTTTGTCCTGGCACAATCTATTTATTTTTCAGCTTCATTTCAGAAGGCTTACAAGTACCACTTCCTTTGGAAGACTCTGTTCTTTTTTGGCAATTTCTCTTCTAAAACAACCTTTGACAGGACAAGAATGATGTCCCATAAAACTGCCTTCAGGGAAATCATTAAGAAAGTAAATATCTCAAGGAACTGAACAAAAATGTTACACATACCAATATTAAATTTTACTGTTTTCTTCCTAGACATGTTATAAAAAATTAAAATGATACCTTATTCAATGAGTATTTCTCAATGAAGTAAATCCATCAATACTGCATTTGTTTTTATGTAAAATGTAATTTGTTTTCAGCTAACAAGAACCATACGCAGATGTTTCTAAATTTATATAATGTTTTCTACCTTAGTTGTATGTTAGCAATCACCTAAATGTTTTGCTAAGAGAGTTTCATAAACAACAATATAGAATAACAAAAACATTGATTTCAAGTATCTTTATTTGAAACAGTGTAAATCATTCATCCATTATTCTATCTTCCTTAAAAAACAAGAGAAAGGTTTTAGAATTCTTAATCTAGATTTTGATGATTTTGAAATAAATCTTTGGTTTCCCCATTCCCCAGCCAATCAGTTATAATTAGTACAAGCATATTGCAACCATAATACATTTGCCTCTTCAAGTCTTTTCAAATTTTGTCCTTTCCACCTTTTTTTTGAAGCCGGCTTCTGGTTGGTTCTGTTAACACCAAGGGTTCTTGTATGACAACTGCAGGGTAATTTTTGCCCAGTAGTTCAACTTCAACTTGTTGTCCCACTTTACTGAGCTCTACAGGGACATACGCGAAAGCCAGACTCTTCTGGATGCGGTAACTATAGCTCCCGGAGGTCGTGTTACCAACCACCTGAAAAACAAGGCCCCAGCACCCTCGGCATCTTGCTCACAGCTAGCACGAGACGGGTGCATGGCATCACCAACTCGATGGACTTGGGTTCGGGTGGACTCTGGGAGTTGGTGACAGATAGGGAGGCCTGGCATGCTGCAGTTCATGGGGCCGCAAAGAGTCAGACACAACTGAGCGACTGAAGTGAATTGTGTGCTTTCTCTTTGGATGAAAACTCTCAAAAGATATGTTCAACTTACAAAGTTTTATGATATGCTGTCTGTGAGGATAATACCAGGAGATAAACTTCACTTTTTTTAGAAGATTAATGAAAGTTTAAAATTATGAAAAACATTTCTCAGAATATATATCTATTTATTTTGCTCAGTTTCATGCCAAGTGATTTGAGAGGAAAAATGACATATTTCCATTTTAAACTTTAAAGAATTCTCTTCCATCAAACTAGCATGGCAGTAATAGATATAAAGGAGAAAAACCTAAAAATCTTAAAGCAAACCTAGCCAACTGTTCCTGTTAGCATTTAGAAAATGACCTGTCAGAGGAGTGCTGAATTAAACTGTTAGTATATCAATAGTCAATGTGAAGTGAATCTTCTATATAAGTATTGTTGTTGTGCTTAGTTGCTCAGTCATGTCTGACTCTTTGAGATCCCGTGGACTGTAGCTCACCAGCTTCCTCTGTCCATGGGGAGCCTCCAGGCAAGAATACCAGCACGGGTTGTCATGCCCTTCTTCAGGGGATCTTCCCAACCCAGGGATCGAACCCAGGTCTCCCACATTGCAGGTGGATTCTTTACCAGCTGAGCCACCAGGGAAGCCCATATGAGTATATAGAGCATTTAACTATTCCTGATAACTGCTAGGCACTTAAATAAATGTTAACTTTATCTTCTTGAGCTCTAGATGCAAGAAAAAGAGTCAAATGCCAAAAAATTGCAATACAGATTTAAATGCCACATATCTTAAAAGTAAGAAAACGAAAGCAAAATATGATATAGAGCCCAACTCAAAATGGCTTCTCCTGGCTACACAATGTCGCACTAATCCTTACAGCCTCACTGCCTAGCACAGTGGTTGTATATAGCTGGTGCTTGAAAACATCCATGAGCAGGAAGCAGCCTGGTGATGTTTTAGCTGCCTCAGCAAAGGGCTCACAACAGGCAATAGTCATGTCACAGCATTTCTAGTCTTTTAGATGCTTACACATTTATGACATTAAATACAGGCTCCTATCTCTGCAGCCCCAGTTTTTAATTATCTCATTGAAACCCCAAATCAGAAGCTCTCCATATAATTTCTGAACTTATTATGGTGATTTATAAAGTGAATGCATTCATTAGTAAAAGCTTCTCTCTGGTAGATTATTAGCTGGTAAGGTATTTCTGAAATAACACACATGTTTCAAAATGGTTTTCTACTCTAGATCAGAGTTCCATGATATAAAGCTGGGATTTGGGTCAAGGTAGTTGGAGTTCTAACCACTGCTTTTTGAAAGATACTGATAACTTGGTTTCACTTCCAAATCTCTAAAACAGAGAACTGCGTTTGGAACTCTGGAAAAGTTAACATGATTTTCTTGGGCATCTTAAGAAAACAGGAAGAATCCTAAGCGAATCTCTTGGTCAAATTCCCTAACTCACTGGATCAAAACCCCACAATTCCTCTTCAGAGATTGCATGCCCTATTTCCTCAGGTCTCCCCATCTCTTAAAATCCAGCAGTAATTCATCTGGCAGTTATTTCTGCATTAGTAGCTTAAATAGCATGTTTATTTTGTGAATGCTATTCTATTCTTAAAATATTTACTGAATGTGTCATCTTCTGTTTGATTACTTTTATTTCTCCCTTAATTTCTCTCTAATCCAGGAATTGGTAGCTCAGAGTATTTTAGAACTCTGGTCTTTCCTTTGATCATATTACTATGTCTCCAGGGAAAGGTTTTCCCTAGCATAAATTTCATATCATTCTACTTTAACATTTTCCAAATTCAGTTAAATTCATTGCTTCGTTTTGCTCAGTGAATCATGAGAACAACTTGTCTTCACCCTCTGCCTAATAGAGTCTCATATTCTTTGTGAACGCAAATGTCGCCCTTCTTTTTACCAACGTAAACAAGCTTCATTTATTTTTAGCCTTGTCTCATTCTTTCCTTAATTATTAGACTTAAAGATGCCTGTAACAGACATAGAGAAGAGAACACAGTAAATAGTCTTTGAAAGAGGGAACATAATTTAAATTGGATGATATATTTATTTGGCTATCCCTGTGTGTTTTAGTTTATTAATAATGAAAAAGAAGACTTGCTAAACTTTCCCAACTTCCTTATCAAAAAGTTTTTCTTCAAAACTTACTTCCCAGCAAAGCTGTTTTTTGTTTTTTAAAAACTAATTAAACCCCTTCTCATGCATACTCTTGGAGAAGTATGCAACCCACTCCAGTGTTCTTGCCTGGAGAAACCCAGGGACAGAGGAGCCTGGTGGGCTGCCGTCTATGGTGTCGCACAGAGTCAGACACAACTGAAGTGACTTAGCAGCAGCAGCAGCAGCATGCATACTCTTATGCCTTGATTTTTAAAAATGAACCCTTACTTAAAATCATAACCCATTCCTCCAGCACTGCCATCTCCCAGTGAGACTTAACATTTCCCCAAAGTACTCATCACCCTCTGACATGCTATTTGTTTTATTTAATGTTCATTGTTTGTCTCTCTCCTCCCTAGAATATAAGCTCCATGGGGGCAGTGATTGTCTGATTTGTTCACTGCTGCATCCTTAGTACCTAGAATATTGCTGTCACTTAGTAGACATTCAGATTTGTTGAACAAACAAATTAATGATATTTGCAATGCTAGCAATCAGTCCTATTGCAAATCTACCTGCAAGAATATAATATCAAATACCAAAGGTAGTATAAGTCCATATAGTGTCAGGAAATAAAAATCAAAAAAAGAGTTCATATCATTCTAGAGTATAAAGTAGTCAAAGAGGGTCACCCCCACGATAAAATGATTTAAGCATCAAAGAGCAGACACGCTGATATCAGGAAATTTAAGAGAAGTATTTTAAAAATATTTTTGCAAAGACTTTTTTGAATTTGCTACAATATTGCTTCTGTTTTATGTCTTGCTTTTTTGGCCATGTAGCACGTGGGATCTTAGCTCTCTGACCAGGGATCGAACCCACAACCCTTGCCTTGGGAGGCAATGTCTTAACCACCAGGAAAGTCCCTAGTTTCAGATTTGCCCAAGATTTCCACCACCAGGGGAGTCCCTGAGAAATATTATTAATAACTTAAATTGCAATTGGATTGGCAGCTCTATAAACAAATGGCATGTAACAGAAAGATGAAAAATATAACAAGATAATTTGGTGCACAGAGAGGGCAAAGGAAATAAAATTTAAAAATAGAACTTGGGTTTCCAGGGTTTTTGGTTTTTTTCCCCAGATTTATTGTGCTATCATTGACATATACCATTGTGTAAGTTTAAGATACAGGATTCCAGTTTTTTTAACTTGGGTATGGTCACATTTAAGATGACTAGAAATCTGTCAGTGGATTATGGTCAGTGGTGGGGTTGCATACAGAATGTTACAGCATAATCTGTCCTTCATTCCATGGCCAAGTGAAACAGCCAGAAGAAGGATGGGTGTGGACTATATCAGAAGACCAAGAAAGTTGAATGAGAATAGAGTGAAAAATGGAGAACAAATTCAAAGATGAGGTGGGGGGATGAAATATAGTGACAAGGGAAAAATTAATTAGAGGCAGAAAGAACTTTAGACATTATCACACTTAGTGGCTTCATTTTACAGATAAGAACACCGAGACACAGAGAGGCTCGTGCAGTTAGCTAATGGCAGAGGGATTTTAAGTGGAAATCATGGGCAAATCTGAAACCAGAAAAAGAACATATTGAGAAAAGAGGACTGAACCAAGGATCTGGAACAAAAAGAAGTGGAGACTGTGAGTTAAGAGTAAGTATGGTACAAACAAGAGCAAACTCAGCACAGTTAAAGCTGAGGCATGTGAGAAAAAGCTCCAGATCTGAGAAAAGATCTACTGGTTTCATAGTATCGACTATGACATCCATCTGTTACTGAGATGTGCAGGATCTGTGGGTATACAATGAAGTGCTTAGGAGAATACAGGGGCCATCAGAGACAGAGAAGGGAGAAAATGAGGGAATTCAACACGGCTTAGAAGAGAGCATAAGCAATTTTAAGTCCAACTGTACCTGGGTCAGAAATCAGCTCTGCCAGCCACATGTCATAGTGTATGACCTCAAGCAAGCTGTTTAATCTCTCTGAATCCCAAAGCCTCATCTTTAAATGGGAACGATCGTACGTATCTGAGAGGGTAGTTATAAAAGTAAATGGAATGACATGAAAAATATCCAGCGCAAGTAGGAAATCTGTACATGTTAACTCCATGTCAAAGTGACCCCTTAGCCCAGATGCCATTTCTTTAGTAAACTGAAAGCTAAGATTTGATCCCACTGGCTCTCCCCACTACCAGTGCTTTTTGTCACTGAACTGATGGGAAAATGGAAACAAATATTAAGTAGGCTGCAATGCATGAGAAAACACTTTAGCACAGAATCTCTGAATCGGTGAGTGTTGGCCGAGCAGACCCTGCTCCATACAGAACAGCTATTAGATGAGTCTTAAAGGCCCTCTGGTTGCCACATTGTCTCTGCCTGATAACCCCTGTCTGTTGTTGTTTTTTGTTGTTGTTGTTTGTTTAGTCACTAACACGTGTCCAACTCATTGCGACCCCATGGACTGTAGCCCACCAGGCTCCTCCGTCCATGGGATTTCCCAGACAAGAATACTGGAGTGGGTTGCTATTTCCTTCTCCAGGGGATCTTCCTGACCCCAGGATCAAACCCCATCTTCTACATTGCAGCCAGATTCTTTACACCGTATGGCAACACCAGGTAAAACACAGCAAAATGCTGGGGTTTTATAACTAGTCATTAATGAGGGAGGAAGTGAAGTTCTGTTGATAAGCTATCTAACTCTAGCTTTACCAAGAGAGAGAAGGAAATGTAGCATCCCAAATGGAGAAGAAGGTGATCTAACTCCTCCTGAAGAACTGAAAGATTTCCATTTTACTTTCTAAGGTTCTGCCCTACCTTGTCATAAGAATTTTCATTTGAATTTTTTTTCTGTTAATGTGCTGAGGTCAGAATTGCCTCCTTCTGAAAGATCCCAGAGAAGCTAAGTCAGAACACCAAGTTCTTTATAAACTCTTACTCTTGTATTCACTGATATGGATGTGGCGAGTCAATAGGTCATTTTACCTCCTAACCTTCTAAATCGTTACCTTTCTCACTGATCAGTGTATTCAGGTCTGGCAGTTTATTGTCTTTCATTAAAACATATAGAACATGATGTTTTCCAAAATGTGCAACATTTCACATTTTCCTTTCAGTTAAGTAATCTCTGTCTCTTGACTGTNTACCTTCCTCACTGACCAGTGTATTCAGGTCTGGCAGTTTATTGTCTTTCATTAAAACATATAGAACATGATGTTTTCCAAAATGGGCAACATTTCACATTTTCCTTTCAGTTAAGTAATCTCTGTCTCTTGACTGACAGTTCTGAATCCAAAAGAGTGTCATCTCAACAATAGATAAATACCCAGCAAAAAACTGTAAACAGAAAGACAGACAAGGAGTTTCTACTGCAGAAGAACTGCAGTGGCCCCTCACTACAGGGCTTCAGCACTCACCTTGCCATCGTACCAGATGCTTTCATTTCCCTCCGGATCGACATTGTCTGTTGCCAAGGTGAGGCAGACCAGTCTCCGTTTCAGCCCCTGGGCTTTAATCTGTTTCAGTGCCTGCTTTCCTATGAAGTCTGCTGGCTGCAGGAATCCAAGATAATGATGATGAATGAATGCTCAGACACTGTGACAAGGTTAGAGATGCAAGCATTTAAATTTGTCTTTGCTATTTTCTCGCCAATTACACATTAAATAAAAATACAGATTGGATCAAGCGTCTAGACAAATATTTCTTAGTCCTCGGATGACAGCATCAGCCATGTATTGCTTGAGAATAGGTGAGACTTAAGGGTACTTCTGATAATTGTACCAGAACTACCTAGGCAGAAACACACGGGCCTGATATTGTGATGGTGGGTTATGAAAGGTACCCTTGCACCCAATGATTCTGGACAGTGGGACTGGTGGGCAGTGCACAGGTGTGGCTCAATTTCTACCCAAAATAAACCTTTCCTAAGAAGGAAATACACTTTTTTGAAATATGATGCTAAAGCAACTCCAAAATGCCTACTTTTCCCCCTTCTTCAGAATAAGGGTTCCTTGAATGTATTAACCCACTGGGTTGCATTGTCAGTTCACGCAGGAAACATATTGAGCTCATACTGTGAGAGGCATCACACTGAGCCCTGGGTAGGCTACAAAATTAGTCAGAAGAGCTTATTCTCTAATGCTGCGCTTTTCAACCTCTCCCCACCTCCTTTCCCACAACACATGATAGATGAGAGTCTCATTCCTAGTGCTGTCCCCTGGGCACACTCAGGCTCTTCCCAAAGCAGTGCAAGCGAGTGAGAGTGACAGTGTTATAGGGATGACCTTGAGTCCACTCTTACGCATTAAGAAAAGCAGGAATCATGCAAACTTCAGGAGTTTCATGTTTATTAGTAACCAACCGTACAAACGGGTGAGCCATGACTCCTCAGCAGAGACACTTGGCTAGTAAAGGAGACACAGCTCTATGCAGCAAGAATGCCAAGGACACGGGACAGACGTGAGAAACTCGTCAGAAGCTAAGCGCACTGAGCGTGCAGAGGGAGAAGGCTGACCCAGGTGAGGCGCCAGGGTAAGTCTTTGACACATATGTGTCCATCCCTTATCTTAAGGGGGAAAAGAATGTGTGATATTCAAGTCACATCTCTGATGACTTAGATTTATAATGTGAAGACAAAATTCTCAAAAGAGTTCTCCTAGACTAACTACACAAGAAACAGGAAAGGGGGGAACCCCAGAAAACTTCCTTTAAAAGAGAAAAATCAAAGTATCAAATTCATAATAGATACGTAATATTAATATTTATAATTTATTAGGCATTTGCTGTGTGCCAGACACTAAGCCTAGGGCTCTACAATCATGAGCTCATTTAATCCTCACAAGGTTTCTATAAGACTGATGATTTTATGCCCAGCTTATGAAGAGAAGGCCTAGAAAACTTAAGGGTCCTTCATGAGACTCAGCTTTAGATTTTATCCATATGAATTTTTAAAATGACTGTGCCTAGAGTCTATCATTGGCCTGCACAGCTAAAGAATGTTTCTTTTAAGTTATTTAGAAAGAAATATATGATATCACGTATATGTTGACTCTAAAAAAATGATACAGATGAACTTATTTACAAAACAGAAAGAGACTCACAGACATAGAAAACAAATATATGGTTACCAAAGGGGAAAGGCGGAGGGATAAATTAGGAATTTGGGAATAATATATATACATTATTACATATAAAATAGATAACCAACAAGGACCTATTGTATAGCACAGGAAATTCTACTCAATATTCTGTAATAACCTATATGAGAAAAGATCTGAAAAAAATGCATAACTGAATCATTTTGCTGTACACCTGAAACCAGCACAGCATTATAAATGAATTATATTTCAATACAAAATAAATCAATTAATTAAAAATATTATTTCTAGGTAACCTGAACCTATTTTGAATGACATTCACTACACAGTAATATTTTTATACTATATGAAAAAATTTGAAAATGTCCTGGAAGTTAATATTTAATGAAATTTAACCTCTATGCCTATATATCCCTGAATTAAGAAATGATCTTGTCAGCAATATTGTCCTCAGATGAATGAAAACTAATATTCAAACAATAAAAATGTAAGGAACACATACTTTAAAAACACAGATAAGAGATAACACTTGCCCTGTGAGACACTTGTTGCTTCCTAAGCTAACATGTGAAAGTGAAAGTCGCTCAGTCAAGTCCAACTTTTTGCGACCCCTGGACTATACAGTCCACGGGATTCACCAGGCCAAAATACTGGACTGGGTAGCCTTTCCTTCTCCAGGGCATCTTCCCAACCCAGGGATCAAACTCAGGTCTCCCACATTGCAGGGGGATTCTTTACCAGCTGAGCCACAAGGGAAGCCTAAGAATACTGGAGTGGGTAGCCTATCCTTTCTCCAGGGGATCTTACCAACCCAGGAATCAAACTGGAGTCTCCTGCATTGCAGGCGGATTCTTTACCAACTGAGCTATCAGGGAAGCCATAGCAAGGAGAGATAAGATCAGTGATCAATGCAAAGAAATAGAGGAAAACAATAGAATGGGAAAGACAAGAGGTCTCTTCAAGAAAATTAGAGATACCAAGGGAATATTTCATGCAAAGATGGGCTCAATAAAGGACAGAAATGGTATGAACCTAACAGAAGCAGAAGATATTAAGAAGAGGTGGCAAGAATACACAGAAGAACTATACAAAAAAGATCTTCATGACCCAGATAACCACAATGGTGTGATCACTCACCTAGAGCCAGATATCCTGGAATGTGAAGTCAAGTGGGCCTTAAGAAGCATCACTACGAACAAAGCTAGTGGAGGTGATGGAATTCCAGTGGAGCTATTTCAAATCCTGAAAGATGATGCTGTGAAAGTGCTGCACTCAATATGCCAGCAAATTTGGAAAACTCAGCAATGGCCACAGGACTGGAAAAAGTCAGTTTTCATTCCAGACCCAAAGAAGGGCAATGCCAAAGAATGTTCAAACTAATGCACAATTGCATTCATCTTACACACTAGTAAAGTAATGCTCAAAATTCTCCAAGCCAGGCTTCAACAGGATGTGAACCATGAACTTCCAGGTGTTCAACCTGGTTTTAGAAAAGGCAGAGATCAAATTGCCAACATCCATCCGATCATAGAAAAAGCAAGAGAGTTCCAGAAAAACATCTACTTTTGCTTTATTGACTACACCAAAGCCTTTGACTGTGTGGATCAAAACAATCTGTGGAAAATTCTTCAAGAGATGGGAATACCAGACCACCTTACC
>SJYW01041178.1:299922-312540 GCA_006410735.1 Raphicerus campestris | reverse complement strand
GTACGTCAAGGATGCATATTGTCACCCTGCTTATTTAACTTATATGCAGAGTACATCATCTGAAATGCCAGACTGGATGAAGCACAAGCTGGAATCAAGATTGCTGGGAGAAATACCAACAACCTCAGATATGCAAATGACACCACTGTTACGGCAGAAAGTGAAGAAGAACTAAAAAGCCTCTTGATGAAAGTAAGAGGAGAGTGAAAAAGTTGGCTTAAAACTCAACATTCAGAAAACTAAGATCATGACATCCAGTCTCATCACTTCATGGCAAATAGATGGGGGAACAATGGAAACAATGGCAGACTTTATTTTGGGGGGCTCCAAAATCACTGCATGAAATTAAAGGATGCTTGCACCGTGGAAGAAAAGCTATGACCAATCTAGACAGCATATTAAAAAGCAGAGACATTACTTTGTCAACAAAGGTCTATCTAGTCAAATCTATGGTCTTTCCAGTAGTCATATATGGATTTGAGAGTTGGACCATAAAGAAAGCTGAGCGCCAATGAACTAATGCTTTTGAACTGTGGTGCTGGAGAAGACTCTTAAGAGTCCCTTGGGCTGCAAGGAGATCAAACCAGTCAATCTTATAGGAAATCAGTTCTGAATATTCACTGGAAGGACTGATGCTGAAGTTGAAACTCCAATAATTTGGCCACCTGATGCAAAGAAGTGACTCATTGGAAAAGATCCTGATGCTGGGAAAGATTGAAGGCAGGAGGAGAAGGGGATGACAGAGGATAAGATGGTTGGATGGCATCACTGACTCAACAGACATGAGTTTGAGTGAACTCTGGGAGTTGGTGATGGACAGGGAGGCCTGGTGTGCTGCAGTCCATGGGGTCGCAAATAGTTAGACATGACTAAGCGACTGAACTGAAGCTAACCTTGGCTCTGACTTGGGAAGATTTAAAGTGGAGTGATAGCAGTCCATTCTCATTTTACTTGCCTTTCCTCCCAAGATTATAGGCTTTATTATATAGTTATTCATTACAAATGAGAGAGGAAAATGTGTCTGAAGGTAAGTGCTGGGATTAAAACTGGTACCTTCAGGATGACCTGGGAACAGAACTGTATTTCTTAATGAGTCACTACCAAATTAACTATATAAATAGCTGTTAAAGTCTTTGAGAAACATTTCTGGGGCCCTGAAATTATACCTTAAAATAGTTTTGGCTTATATTGTTAATCTATTAATTTTTAAAAAGCAGTAAGACTCATTAATGCAGTCACCTGTGATATATCCTAAATATAATACCCACACAGATGGAAACATTAAGTGGATTTTCAGTGAAATGTAATTAATCATCTTTTTTTAGCTTTATTAAAAACACACATATTACCAAAAAGCACATAGAAATGAAATCAATTAAACCAGTATATATAGGGTTGGGGTTCTCAAAACAGTGGAGGGTTTTCACACATGTAGCTAAAGTGAACTTGAAAAGAACAGTGGAAGGAAGGTTCTGAGATGAAGTCGGGGTGGTGGGCTCCTACAGACTGGGAGAGGAACGTTAAAAATCTTCTTTTGGACCTTTTCTGTTTCATATATTTGGAATCAAAACCCATCAGAAAATTCAAAGCAGTCATTGGTGCGATTGAACTTTTGGCCCAGATCCTTTTATGAGTTTCCAAAAGCATAAAGGAGTCAGTGCAATACACTAGGTTTCAAGAAAGTCCCTTTGGGAACCAGGTATAGAACCAGTGGGGGTCACACCCCGGCATTTAGAGACATAGGGAGAGTGGCAGAGAGCCTGCTCAGCACATCTACCACCGGTCACAGAGCAGAGACGAAAACCAGGGTGACAGACTTCCACCACTGCCCCTGAACACATTCCTGAAAAATTCCTATTTAAAATGAGGCCAGGAATCATGCATTAAAAACAGTTCTCATGGGATTCCCTTTGGAAAGCATGTGGCCATGACTAAATTAGTTCAGCTCAGTTCAGTCGCTCAGTCATGTCCAGCTCTGTGCGACCCCATGGACTGCAGCACGCCAGGCCTCCCTGTCCATCACCAACTCCCGGAGTTCACTCAAACTCATGTCCGTTGGGTGATGCCATCCAACCATCTCATCCTTTGTTGTCGTCCTCTCCTCCTGCCTTCAACCTTTCCCAGCATCAGGGTCTTTTCAAATGAGTCACTTCACATCAGGTGGCCAAAGTATTGGACTTTCAGCTTCAACATCAGTCGTTCTAATGAATATTTAGGACTGATTTCCTTCAGGATGGACTAGTTGGATCTCCCTGCAGTCCAAAGGACTCTCAAGAGTCTTCCCCAACACCACAGTTCAAAGGCATCAATTCTTCAGTGCTCAGCTTTCTTTATAGTCCAACTCTCACATCCATACATGACTACTGGAGAAACCATAGCCTTGACTAGATGGACCTTTGTTGACAAAGTAATGTCTCAGCTTTTTAACATGCTAAGTTGGTTATAACTTTTCTTCCAAGGAGCAAGCATGTTTTAATTTCATGGCTGCAGTCACCATCTGCAGTGATTTTGAAGCCCCCCAAATTAAAGTCTCCCACTACTTCCCCATCTATTTGCCATGAAGTGATGGGACCAGATGCCATGATCTTAGTTTTCTGAATGTTGAGCTTTAAGCCAACTTTTTCACTCTCCTCTTTCACTTTCATCAAGAGACTCTTTAGTTCTTCTTCACTTTTTGCCATAAGGGTGGTGTCATCTGCATATCTGAGGTTACTGATATTTCTCCCTGCAATCTTGATTCTTGCTTGTGCTTCATTCAGCCCAGCATTTCTCATGATGTACTCTGCATATAAGTTAAATAAGCAGGGTGACAATATACAGCCTTGACGTACTCCTTTTCCTATTTGGAACCAGTCTGTTGTTCCATGTCCAGTTCTAACTGTTGCTTCCTGATCTGTAAACAGATTTCTCAAGAGGCAGGTCAGGTGGTCTGGTATTCTTGTCTCTCTAAGAATTGTCCAGTTTGTTGTGATCCATACAGTCACAGGCTTTGGCATAGTCAGTAAAGCAGAAATAGATGATGTTTTTCTGGAACTCTCTTGCTTTTTTGATGATCCAATGGATGTGGCAATTTGATTTCTGGTTCCTCTGCCTTTTCTAAAGCCAGCTTGAACACCTGGAAGTTCATGGTTCATGTCCTGTTGAAGCCTGGCTTGGAGAATTTTGAGCATTACTTTACTAGCATGTGAGATGAGTGCAATTGTGCAGTAGTTTGAGCATTCTTTGGCATTGCCTTTCCCAGGGATTTGAATGAAACTGACCTTTTTCAGTTCTGTGGCCACTGCTGAATTTTCCAAATTTGCTGGTATATTGAGTGCAGCGCTTTCACAGCATCATCTTTCAGGATTTGAAATAGCTCAACCGGAATTCCATCAGCTCCACTAGCTTTGTTCATAGTGATGCTTCTTAAAGTCCACTTGACTTCACATTCCAGGATGTTTGGCTCTAGGTGAGTGATCACACCATCGTGTTTATCTGAGTCATGAAGATCTGTTTTGTACAGTTCTTCTGTGTATTCTGGCCACCTCTTCTTCTCTTCTTAATATCTTCTGCTTCTGTTAGGCCCCTACCATTTCTGTCCTTTATTGAGCCCATCTTTGCATGAAATATTCCCTTGGTATCTCTAATTTTCTTGAAGAGACCTCTAGTCTTTCCCATTCTATTGTTTTTCTCTATTTCTTTGCACTGATTGCTGAGGAAGCCTTTATCTCTCCTTGATATTCTTTGGAACTCTGCATTCAAATAGTTATATCTTTCCTTTTCTCCTTTGCTTTTTCCCTTCTTTTCACAGCTATTTGTAAGGCCTCTCATACAGTCGTTTTGCCTTTTTGTATTTCTTTTTCTTGGGGCTGGTCTTGATCCCTGTCTCCTGTACAATGTCACGAACTGCCGTCCATAGTTCATCAGGCACTCTATCAGATCTAGTCCCTTAAATCTATTTCTCACTTCCACTGTATAATCATAAGGGATTTGATTTAGGTCATACCTGAATGGTTTATGGTTTTCCCTACTTTCTTCAATTTAAGTCTGAATTTGACAATAAGGTGTTCATGATCTGAGCCACAGTCAACTCCCAGTCTTATTTTTGCTGACTGTATAGAGCTTCTCTATCTTTGGCTGCAAAGAATATAATCAATGTGATTTCAGTGTTGACTATCTGGTGATGTCCATGTGTAGAGTTTTCTCTTGTGTTGTTGGAAGAGGTTAGTTAATTATGACTAACCTATGGTCTAGCCATGGTCGTGGCTCAGACGGTAAAGCGTGTGTCTGCAATGCAGGAGACCCTGGTTCGATTCCTGGGGCAGGAAGATCCCCTGGAGAAGGAAATAGCAATCCACTCCAGTACTCTTGCCTGGAAAATCCCATGGACGGAGGAGCCTGATAGGCTACAGTCCATGGGGTCTCAAAGAGTCGGACATGACTGAGCGACTTCACTTCACTATGGTCTTTACAATGAACTAACTTTCTCTGGTCATTTGTTAAATACCATATGCATCTATGTTTGTCTTATAGTTAAATTGATAAAGTCACATACTGGGTTTGTTCCACTGAGGGAATGGATCTGACCAGCCCACTACCACATCAAAACAAATTATACCATCATTCATTTCATCATCACACAATTGGAATCATACAGGATTTAAGCAGGCAGAAAACTTAGTCCAAGGTCATTTTTTATATAAGAAAATTGAGACCCAAAGTTAAGATTATTGCCCAAAGTGACAAAGTGAGTTAACACCAAACCTCAGAACCAAGCTTCCATTCTTGATTCCTTTTCCTCTTTGCAGAAGTTTATAACAGTCCATGTAAGTTTGTAATAACTATAATTTTCCTATCTCCTTATTAGCAAAACATTAAATTATGAGTGTAGCAATTCCAGTCTGTTATTACTGGCTGGAAATGAATACTCTCATATTCATATAGTTTTTTATTCTCTACTCTTGGCATATTTAAAACAAAAAACTCATCTAGTATTTTTCTAACCAAAACTGCTAAGCAATTAAGCATTTCTTCTCAAAAAAGTCTGATACAACTAGAAAAGGGAATCTATTAACCAGAAGAAAGGTGTGGATACATCAAAATCTGGAGAAAATAATTAAAATATGATTCATGAGCCAGGCCAATAATTAGGTTAATTANCTTCTGTTAGGCCCCTACCATTTCTGTCCTTTATTGAGCCCATCTTTGCATGAAATATTCCCTTGGTATCTCTAATTTTCTTGAAGAGACCTCTAGTCTTTCCCATTCTATTGTTTTTCTCTATTTCTTTGCACTGATTGCTGAGGAAGCCTTTATCTCTCCTTGATATTCTTTGGAACTCTGCATTCAAATAGTTATATCTTTCCTTTTCTCCTTTGCTTTTTCCCTTCTTTTCACAGCTATTTGTAAGGCCTCTCATACAGTCGTTTTGCCTTTTTGTATTTCTTTTTCTTGGGGCTGGTCTTGATCCCTGTCTCCTGTACAATGTCACGAACTGCCGTCCATAGTTCATCAGGCACTCTATCAGATCTAGTCCCTTAAATCTATTTCTCACTTCCACTGTATAATCATAAGGGATTTGATTTAGGTCATACCTGAATGGTTTATGGTTTTCCCTACTTTCTTCAATTTAAGTCTGAATTTGACAATAAGGTGTTCATGATCTGAGCCACAGTCAACTCCCAGTCTTATTTTTGCTGACTGTATAGAGCTTCTCTATCTTTGGCTGCAAAGAATATAATCAATGTGATTTCAGTGTTGACTATCTGGTGATGTCCATGTGTAGAGTTTTCTCTTGTGTTGTTGGAAGAGGTTAGTTAATTATGACTAACCTATGGTCTAGCCATGGTCGTGGCTCAGACGGTAAAGCGTGTGTCTGCAATGCAGGAGACCCTGGTTCGATTCCTGGGTCAGGAAGATCCCCTGGAGAAGGAAATAGCAATCCACTCCAGTACTCTTGCCTGGAAAATCCCATGGACGGAGGAGCCTGATAGGCTACAGTCCATGGGGTCTCAAAGAGTCGGACATGACTGAGCGACTTCACTTCACTATGGTCTTTACAATGAACTAACTTTCTCTGGTCATTTGTTAAATACCATATGCATCTATGTTTGTCTTATAGTTAAATTGATAAAGTCACATACTGGGTTTGTTCCACTGAGGGAATGGATCTGACCAGCCCACTACCACATCAAAACAAATTATACCATCATTCATTTCATCATCACACAATTGGAATCATACAGGATTTAAGCAGGCAGAAAACTTAGTCCAAGGTCATTTTTTATATAAGAAAATTGAGACCCAAAGTTAAGATTATTGCCCAAAGTGACAAAGTGAGTTAACACCAAACCTCAGAACCAAGCTTCCATTCTTGATTCCTTTTCCTCTTTGCAGAAGTTTATAACAGTCCATGTAAGTTTGTAATAACTATAATTTTCCTATCTCCTTATTAGCAAAACATTAAATTATGAGTGTAGCAATTCCAGTCTGTTATTACTGGCTGGAAATGAATACTCTCATATTCATATAGTTTTTTATTCTCTACTCTTGGCATATTTAAAACAAAAAACTCATCTAGTATTTTTCTAACCAAAACTGCTAAGCAATTAAGCATTTCTTCTCAAAAAAGTCTGATACAACTAGAAAAGGGAATCTATTAACCAGAAGAAAGGTGTGGATACATCAAAATCTGGAGAAAATAATTANGGATCTGACCAGCCCACTACCACATCAAAACAAATTATACCATCATTCATTTCATCATCACACAATTGGAATCATACAGGATTTAAGCAGGCAGAAAACTTAGTCCAAGGTCATTTTTTATATAAGAAAATTGAGACCCAAAGTTAAGATTATTGCCCAAAGTGACAAAGTGAGTTAACACCAAACCTCAGAACCAAGCTTCCATTCTTGATTCCTTTTCCTCTTTGCAGAAGTTTATAACAGTCCATGTAAGTTTGTAATAACTATAATTTTCCTATCTCCTTATTAGCAAAACATTAAATTATGAGTGTAGCAATTCCAGTCTGTTATTATTGGCTGGAAATGAATACTCTCATATTCATATAGTTTTTTATTCTCTACTCTTGGCATATTTAAAACAAAAAACTCATCTAGTATTTTTCTAACCAAAACTGCTAAGCAATTAAGCATTTCTTCTCAAAAAAGTCTGATACAACTAGAAAAGGGAATCTATTAACCAGAAGAAAGGTGTGGATACATCAAAACCTGGAGAAAATAATTAAAATATGATTCATGAGCCAGGCCAATAATTAGGTTAATTAGCATATGATCCAAATTAAATTTTTCAAAACGAAAATAGCATTCATTGTGTGTGTTTAATGACTTTTAATATATTCAGTATCAAAGAAAATCATACTTCTCAGTCTTTGAGTCTTTTGATTCATAGGAAAACAGGGAAATGAGCTTGTGGCTTTGTCAGATGTACTTTTTTTTTAAATTGGAGCACAGTTGATTAACAACGGTGTGTTAGTTTTAGGTGTACAACAAAGTGATTCAGAGGTACTTTCATGCTTAACTGCATTAGCAACAATTAGAATATCGAGGTTTCATAATAGCTTTCATCTCTCTAAACTAGAGTGAAGAACAATTGCTTATTTGGTGTTTTAAGTAGAGCACTCAAGCCTAAATGCAAAGTAAATAATTTGTAAAGAAAATACAAAGAAATAAAGCTAGGGTCTTCAAAAACTGAAAGAGCTTTCTCTATAGTTGGTTTTCCATAAAAGATTTGATCAGATTCCATTCAACAAGATTGGAAGAGGCCTAACATTTATTGAGGTATCAAATGTTCTTTGGCTCATTTAATATTTATAACAAATTTAAAAGGTGGATGTTTTCTTCATTTTAGAAATGATAAAACTGAAGCACTTTTAGATTAGGCAACTTGTTTATTTTAGAACCAGTTGGTGGCAGAGCCGTGGTTCAAACCTGTCAAATACTTACTAAGACTGTACAAATTATAGCACACAGCAGTAGCCCTGAGGATTCTTGGCCTCTGTCCTCAAGGAGCTCAGAGTCTTGCTGGGGAGGCAGCCAGTATTACTGGGTGTGAAAATATCATAGTAGAGGTAAGTACAGGGTGCTATAGAAGGGACCCCAGAACTCCCCTGGCTTTAATTGCCACCTATATATGAATGATCCAAATCCATACTTTCAGAGCAATCTCCAAACTCATGTGCTCAGCTGCCACTGAGACTCTCCACTTGGCTGTCCCATAGTCCCCCCACATCTCACAAGTCTTTCCAACCTCTCAATCACACCCCACCTGTGTTTCCTAGTTCATTAACAATATCCTAGATCCTATTTTCCACTCCCTTCACAAACAGTCCTTCATGTGGTCTCCATCCTACCTTCTTATTATCATTCATACCTCTTTCTTCTCCAGCCTATGGCCACTGCCTTAGTTGAAGCCCTCAACGTCTCTCCATTGGATTGCTTCAATTTGGGAAAATGATCTCCCACTTTCAGGGTAAATCCCTCTTAATCTGTTTTCCGTCACTAAAATGTCATTCCTTGCACAAAATCCTTTAAAGTCTTCTCAGTGTCTCCAGGATACACTCCAAACTCCCTAGCCTGGCAGATGAGACCCTGCATGATGAAATCCCAATACTTCTCTGGCATTATCCTCATCTGCTACATGCCAGCCATGATAGGTGTTGGGGATAGAATGGTAAAAACGCATTTTGTATTAACAGAACCTGTACTCAAGAAGGTTATATCAAAAGATCAAGAAATAGGAACAAAATAGTTGCAAGCTGTAACACATCCTATAAAGAGGATATAGCTACAAAATTTCTTTGAAAAATTATCAAATAAAACCCAATAACATAGAAATACATAATACATCATTATTACATGGATTTTATGCCAAAATTAAAATTGGGTTAACATTTGAGAATAAATGCAATTCATCATATAACAAAGTAAAAAAGAAAAGCCATATGATTATCTCAATGGATCCAGAAAAAGTACTTGTCAAAATCTAATATTCCTAATTTTAAAACAAAACAAAAACACAAAACTTCTAGCACGAAAAACAGAAAGGAGTCTCCTCAACCTGATAAAGAGCATCTGTGAAAATCCTACAGCTTTCTCTATGAAAAACGTACAGCAAACAGCATACTTAATGATGAAAGACTTATGATGATGATGAATGTTTTGCATCTAAAACTGGGAAACAAGATAAGCATGTCTGCTCTTACCACTTCTATTTGTTGCAGTTTCAACAAGTAGAGGTTCTAGCTGGTACCATAAGGTAAGAAAAATAAATGAAAGGCATCCAGATTAGAAAAAAAAGACAAAGAAAAGTTTTATTTTCATACACACAATTGTAGAAAATCCAATGAAAAAAAATTTTTTTAAGTACTAGAACTACTAAGTGGGTTTAACAACGTTGCAGAATGTGAAATCAATATACAAACCCATTGTTTTCTACATACTAGCAATAAACAACTGAAAATTGAAGTTAAAAATTTACAAGTCACTCAGTCATGATCAACTCTTTGTGAGCCTATGAACTATAATCCACCAGTCTCCTCTGTCCATGGAAGCCCACTATCAAAATAAAAAATACTTAAGGATAGATCTGTAAAAAGATATGCAAGACCCATAAACTTCAAAACATCATTGGAATTAAAGATTACCTAAATAAATGGAGAGATATACCTTATCATGAGATAGAAGACTTGAACTGACCTATAGACAGGATGCAATTCCAATCAAAATCCCAGCAGGCCTTCTGATTCATGGAAATTCAAGGGACATAGAATAGCTAAAACAACACTGTAAAATAACAACAAAATTTCAGGGCTATCACAACCTAATTTAAGCTATAATAATGACAACAGTATGGTATCCTTATCAAGAAAGATAGATCAATACAAAACAATAGAGTCCAGAAACAGACCTAAACCTATATGAACAATTTTTTTTGGACAGAGGTACAAAGGCAAAGTCTGTTTCAACAAATGGTGCTGTAAACAACCGGACATGGGAACAACAGACTGGTTCCAAATAGGAAAAAGAGTACGTCAAGGCTGTATATTATCACCCTGCTTATTTAACTTATATGCAGAGTACATCATGAGAAACACTGGACTGGAAGAAACACAAGCTGGAATCAAGATTGTCGGGAGAAATATCAGTAACCTCAGATATGCAGATGACACCACCCTTATGGCAGAAAGTGAAGAGGAGCTAAAGGGCCTCTTGATGAAAGTAAAAGTGGAGAGTGAAAAAGTTGGCTTAAAGCTCAACATTCAGAAAACGAAGATCATGGCATCCGGTCCCATCACTTCATGGCAAATAGATGTGGAAACAGTGTCAGACTTTATTTTTGGGGACTCCCAAATCACTGCAGATGGTGACTGCAGCCATGAAATTAAAAGACGCTTACTCCTTGGAAGAAAAGTTATGATCAACCTAGATAGCATATTCAAAAGCAGAGAAATTACTTTGCCGACTAAGGTCTGTCTAGTCAAGACTATGGTTTTTCCAGTAGTCGTGTATGGATGTGAGAGTTGGACCGTGAAGAAGGCTGAGCACCGAAGAATTTATGCTTTGGAACTGTGGTGTTGGAGAAGACTCTTGAGAGTCCCTTGGACTGCAAGGAGATCCAACCAGTCCATTCCGAAGGAGATCAGCCCTGGTTACCTGGTTACCCTGATTCCGGCTTGTGCTTCATCCAGCCTGGCATTTCTTATGATGTACTCTGCATATAAGTTAAATAAGCAGAGTGAGAAATAACAGCCTTGACGTACTCCTTTCCTGATTTGGAACCAGTCTGTTGTTCCATGTCCCGTTCTAACTGTTGCTTCTTGAACTGCATACAGATTTCTCAGGAGGCAGGTAAGGTGATCTGGAATTCCCATTTCTTGAAGAATTTTCCACAGTTTGTTGTGATCCACACAGTCAAAGGCTTTGGTGTAGTCTTCATTGCATAACAAAAACAAGAAACCAGATCCTACCCGTAGGGTTGATCCAGTTGGTTTGGGCAGGTCTCAGACTTCGTGTTCATCAAAATCACATGGAAAGACACTATTGCTGAGTTTGATTTGGGGGGTTGGAATGGTGCCCAATAGCTTGAATTTCAGATAAATCCTGAGGTCACACTGATGCTGCTGGTCTATGAACCACACTTTGAGAACCCCTGGGGGTAAGGCATCAGGTAACTTTTCCTTAGGTTCTCTAAGATAGTAATGTTTAGACAGCTGAAAGTCACTTGCTTAAAAACAGTCATTCTCAATCTTTCTTGAAATCACCTGGGGAATTTAAAAAAATTTGAAAAAATACTGCTGCCTAAGTCTCTACCTTCTATTTTAATTGATCTGGGATGCAGCCTGAGTGTTGAGGTTTTTTTTTAGAAGGTTGCAAGATATAAAGGAATGATATTTCAGATGATTCTCATGTGCAGTCAAGACTGAGAGTCGCTGAAAATATTCTGCTTCCTCAAATCCTATTATCATTTACCTAAAATTTCCCCAGAGCTGGGTACTTTCATCACTATAACATAAGAGAAATTCCTTTCTAACTTGTTGTCCATGAACAATGATTAATTTCCAGTTTGATGTTTTAATAACAGAATGGGAAAGACTAGAGATCTCTTCAAGAAAATTATAGATACCAAGGGAAAATTTCATGCAAAGATGGGCTTGATAAAGGACAGAAATGGTATGGACCTAACAGAAGCAGAAGCTATTAAGAAGAGGTGGCAAGAATACACAGAAGAACTGTACAAAAAAAATCTTGACGACCCAGATAATCATGATGATGTGATCACTAATCTAGAGCCAGACATCTTGGAATGTGAAATCAAGTGGGCCTTAGAAAGCATCACTATAAACAAAGCTAGTGGAGGTGATGGAATTCCAGTGGAGCTATTTCAAATCCTGAAAGATGATGCTGTGAAAGTGCAGCACTCAAGATGCCAGCAAATTTGGAAAACTCAGCAGTGGCCACAGGACTGGAAAAGGTCAGTTTTCATTCCAATCCCAAAGAAAGGCAATG
This sequence comes from Raphicerus campestris, assembly GCA_006410735.1. Taxonomy (NCBI): domain Eukaryota; kingdom Metazoa; phylum Chordata; class Mammalia; order Artiodactyla; family Bovidae; genus Raphicerus; species Raphicerus campestris. Next base: position 300,531 of record SJYW01041178.1, on the reverse strand, counting down.
CCAAAGAATGCTCAAACTACTGCACAATTGCACTCATCTCACATGCTAGTAAAGTAATGCTCAAAATTCTTCAAGCCAGGCTTCAGCAATATGTGAACCGTGAACTCCCTGATGTTCAAGCTGGTTTTAGAAAAGGCAGAGGAATCAGAGATCAAATTGCCAACATCCACTGGATCATGGAAAAAGCAAGACAGTTCCAGAAAAACATCTATTTCTGCTTTCTTGACTATGCCAAAGCCTTTGACTGTGTGGATCACAATAAACTGTGGAAAATTCTGAAAGAGATGGGAATACCAGACCACCTAACCTGCCTCTTGAGAAATCTGTATGCAGGTCAGGAAGCAACAGTTAGAACTAGACATGGAACAACAGATTGGTTCCAAATAGGAAAAGGAGTTCATCAAGGCTGTATATTGTCACCCTGCTTATTTAACTTATATGCAGAGTACATCATGAGAAATGCTGGACTGGAACAACTGAAACAAGCTGGAATCAAGATTGCCAGGAGAAATATCAATAACCTCAGATATGCAGATGATACCACCCTTATGGCAGAAAGTGAAGAGGAGCTAAAAAGCCTCTTGGTGAAAGTGAAAGAGGAGAGTGAAA
>SJYW01041178.1:262976-287936 GCA_006410735.1 Raphicerus campestris | reverse complement strand
GGTTTTTCCTGTGTTCATGTATGGATCTGAGAGTTGGACTGTGAAGAAGGCTGAGCACCGAAGAATTGATGCTTTTGAACTGTTGTGTTGGAGAAGACTCTTGAGAGTCCCTTGGACTGCAAGGAGATCCAACCAGTCCATTCGGAAGGACATCAACCCTGGGATTTCTTTGGAAGGAATGATGCTAAAGCTGAAACTTCAGTACTTTGGCCACCTCATGGGAAGAGTTGACTCATTGGAAAAGACTCTGATGCTGGGAGGGATTGGGGGCAGGAGGAGAAAGGGACGACCGAGGATGAGATGGCTGGATGGCATCACTGACTCAATGGACGTGAGTCTGAGAGAACTCTGAGAGATGGTAATGAACAGGGAGGCCTGGCGTGCTGCGATTCATGGGGTCGCAAAGAGTCAGACACGACTGAGCTACTGAACTGAATTGAACTCAATATTTATTGAATACTTGGATGTCGTAGGCCTGGTGGTAAGGTTTTTACCTCTTTACTGTCTTTTTGTTCTACTTTGCTCACTGAATGGTTAGGCTTTGCTTACCGAATGGTTATACTTTGCTTACCGAATGGTTCAGTTCAGTTCAGTTCAATTCAGTTGCTCAGTCATGTCCAACTCTTTGCAACCCCATGAATCACAGCACACCAGGCCTCTCTGTCCATCACTAATTCCCGGAGTTCACCCAAACTCACATGCATCGAGTTGGTGACGCCATCCAGCCATCTCATCCTCTGTCGTCCCCTTCTCCTCCTGCCCCCAATCCCTCCCAGCATCAGAGTCTTTTCCAATGAGTCAACTCTTCACATGAAGTGGCTAAAGTCTTGGAGTTTCAGTTTCAGCATCAGTCCTTCCAGTGAACACCTAGGACTGATCTCCTTCAGAATGGACTGGTTGTATCTCCTTGCAGTCCAAGGGACTCTTCAGAGTCTTCTCCAACACCACAGTTCAAAAGCATCAAATCTTCGGCGCTCAGCCTTCTTCACAGTCCAACTCTCACATCCATACATGAACCACAGGAAAAACCATAGTCTTGACTAGATGGACCTTTGTTGGCAAAGTAACGTCTCTGTTTTTTAATATGCTATCTAGGTTAGGCTTTGCTTACTGAATGGTTATGCTTTAAATCCTTTTTCCTCAGAGAGACCCTGTAATTTCTAAAAGTAATATTGTCTTCCAATTTGTTGTTAATAAATATTACATTTTTAATTGGAGGATAATTCCTTTACAATAGTGTGTTTCTTCTGTACAACAATGTGATTAGTTGTAGGAATACATATATCCGTGAGGAGGGCATGGCTACCCACTCCAGTATTCTTGCCTGGAGAATCCCCATGGACAACAGCCTGGCAGGCTACAGTCTGTGGAGCTGCAGAGTCGGACACGACTGAGCAGCTCAGCACAGCACAGCACGTGCATACTCCCCCCTCTTGAATTATGTATCTATCACATTTTATTCTGTTTCTACTGGTGAGAAACTCAAGACAGGAAAAGAGAGGGAGAGAGAGAAAGGGCAGGGGGCATTTTATAAGGGGAAAAAAATCTTTTGATCTTAATACTTCACCCTTAGTATTTGATCCTCTGTGGCCCTTGGCTGGAGTTTTATAGATTCAGTAATTCCAAGAGGAAAATTCCAAGAACACTTATGATTCTGACCAAAGGCAGCTGATTTTCCTTTTGCTTTTAATTAATGCACTTCTTTCATTTCCACCAATAACGGAAAACCACTAACTTTTTTCCCCAGAAAGTAACTTCCTCGGGAACAAATTATAATACTATTCAGCACAATGATATAGCTTGCTTCAAGTCAAGGGGTTTTAGACTTCACAGGAAACATTCAGTAGTTCTTACGTGTCTCATAGCACTTCCCATCTCTTCACAAGATGGTTCTGATATGTGCTATTGCACAACCCACCTCATACAGAGAATTATTTTTAGAATCAAGGTTAAGAATACATTCTACGACTTTAGTTCTTAAAGTTCCACTCATTTCAAGCTTCATGAGATCTAAGAGCCATCAGGAGCCATCTCTTTAATTTTTAGACCTGTGGTCTAGCAAAATGTTCAGTACATAGTACTTAATAAATGTTGACTAGATGGATGAATGTGTACACACAGGCGTATTTGCTTCACATAAGCCGACACCACTGGGAGACCAACTTGGAGAGCTTTAAGAGTTAAGGAAGACAGATGCCATCTTTATGATCTAAGATTTCTTCAGTGCCCTAATTTTCTCTTCCTTACTTTTGTACCAGTTTTGATAAGAACACAATTCACCCTAATGAGGCTGGCTCATCTCCTCACTCACCCATCTTCCTTCTTAAAATGGCCAAAGCAGCTATTCTGACCCTACCACAAGATACAAAATTCATTACAACCAAAACATGACTGTGGGAGGTACTCACTGATAAAATGTAGCAATGCAAATTCTATGATACATGTTGCCAGAAAATTTGGGGGCAGTTTTTCAAGGCTGATAAGCTCTTTATAGAGCTTTCCCTGGTGGCTCAGCGGTAAAGAATCCGGCTGCCAACACAAGAGACTTGGGTTCAATCCCTGGTCTGGAAAGATCCCCTGGAGAAGGAAATGGCAACCCACTGCAGCACTCTTGCCTGGAGGACCCCATGGAGCCTGGCATGGGGTAGCAAAGAGTGGGACACGACTTACCAACAGAATAACAACAACAAAGCCCATTACAAGAAAGGACCTGGCTGAGAAAGTGGTGGGTGAGAAAGCACTCACTGCAGCGAGGTCAGAGCTCAACCTGGGCAACACACGGCACAGCACCTGGGTCACTCCTCTGTGCTTCAGCTTCCTCATCCTCCAATAAAGAGGTGCAGGTATCCTCCCAGCTCTGACACAGCCTGCATCTCTGTATCTGTCTTCACGTTATGGCATATACAGTCATTGTGCAGACACAGAAGGGCCAAACAGGGGAGTCTACATATTTGCTTTGAAGGGTAAAAAAAAAAAAACAGAAAGCAATGATTTCTAATAATTGGAGAATGCCAGGATCTGGGGGCTTGGTTTTGTTTTAAATACAAGTGTTCTCCTCTATTTGCTGCTTTGGTTTTCACATAACATCAGTTTCCCAAAGCCATGTGGACTTGCATTATATTATTCTTTAAAAGGTATGAAACCAGCCTGGGTAACAGCCTGGCACAGGAGTCAACTTATCAAGTGACACGGTTCAGTTTGTAATACAAGTAAGTTTTTCAGGAACCTGTTTTGCACTAGAGGCTGCTATGGAACCAAGATAAAATTGTTGTGAAACCACCAAACAAGCTCAGAACAAAGCTGATGCAACCTATTCACCTGTCTTGGAAATTAGCAAGCATTGCTATGGTTAGGCTGAAGCCCACTAACCACCTGAGTTATGCAACTGAAAAACACCGGCTTGATTAGGTCCCAGTCCTTGTGCTGCATGGACCTTCACCCAGTGAAAGCATTAGAAATTAACTTGATGACACCCGAATGAGAACAAACAATTCAGAAATCATAAAAATAACATAAATCAAAGTCTCTATCTATGAAACAACTAACTTAGTTCTAAGCTGAGATTTGGTTACTGAACTAATTTAAAGGAACTAATAAACACGCAAGTCATACCACACCGGCTTATAAATCATAAAGGGAGTTTTAAAAATCAAATAAATAATAATACCCAAACACTGAAGCAAAGAAGTCATTTATCTATTTACCTATTGGTGACCAACAACAGAAGCTTAGTGCTTCCAGGAGCCAGGCCATTTTGATCCTTAGTTTTACATGACTAAACCAAGACTTATGTTAGCAGAAGGAGCAATCTGCTGCCAGGGTCTGCCCGAACTCCAAGCACCTGCTTTCTCTGGTCTGGAGGCAGATGGTACATCATAAAAACAAAATCATGGGGAAAATGTACAGAAAGATATTCCCTTTAAAACCCTTTAAGAGGTTCTTTTTCCTAAAATCTAATGCCATAAATATACATGTTTATGTTAATATCTTAGCTTAGAATTTGGAACTGATTCGGGGCATTAAAAAAGTTTCCTTAGCCTGATTCATATTCATGTGTTCACATATTTCCATGGAACAGGAAAACAGCTTTTCCTTTAGCTGATTAACACCTAAGGCAACACAGGACAGGAATTTTGGAATTCTAACAAATATCCTAAACAAAAACAGCTGCTGTCCTTATTCTTCAATATTGCCACTAACTGTACCTCTACTAAGTTCTCGTATAGTAACTAAGACACTGCTTAATAAGTGTCTGAATCAGCTCAGGCTGCTATAGCAAAATAGCACAGATGGAGTGGCTTAAGCAACAACAGGAATGAACTTCTCACTGTGCTGGAGACTGGTGAGTCCAAGATCCAGGGCCAGTTTTGCTCCCTGTGAGGTTCGTCTTCCTGGCTGGCAGACAGCCACAGTCTTACTACATCCTCACATGGCAGACAGCAAGCTCTGCTCTCTCTCCTTCTTCTCCTAAGAACATTGACCCCAGTGTAGGGACCCCAAGCATGATGTCACCCAACCCTAATGACCTCCCAAAGGCCCCATCTCCAAATAGCACCATGTGGAGGGGCATAATCACTTAGTCCATAATGGGATAACCTGGTTTATATTTGTAGGATTTGCAATAGGTGAGCTAGATTGTAATAAACTGGTCTCATAATACGCTTTTCCACAATGATTGTACATGCTGGTGTGTCTCAAACTCTAGGTGCATCGGAATCCCCTGAAGCTTGTTAAAACACAGAGCACTTGGCCTGACCCCTAGGGATTCTCATTTAGTGGGTTTGAGGTTTGAGTCAGTTCCTCATTTAGTAGAGAACTAAGGACTTGTATTTCTAGCAAGCTCCCAGATGATACTGATGCTATCTGTTTGAGAACCACTGATGCAGTTGTTCCCTATAGAATGTCAATATCAGTTACGACTCTCTGGGCCTATATTGGCTTCTCAGTAATAACTTTCATGCTGAGCATATCTGAAATGTGTCAGTTGCCTATATGCAGATGTTGCATACCAAGATGCTCAACAAGCAGATGGACAGATCTGCTGGGTGAGGCTGCTTCATGCTGTTGAGCACCCAGGAAGAGTCAATTAATGCAATATGTCTCATCAGCTAATTGCCTGCTGACATCTTATCCTTACTGATTTTTATCTTAGAATTTAGATTTGGTCTTCAACGTTGATGGATTCTTGCATCGACAGGCACATTAGAGTCATTTGAACTGATATCAAATTTTGACAAAGCTTAACATGAAGCACTTAAGTAATGCTTACTATTTATGTTCATCTCATTTGCCCTAAAGTCACACTTGGTTAAATTTTAAAGCATGGCTCTGTCATGAAACAGCATAATTTTAAGATTTATTTCAAGTACACTTTGGAATGTAAACATACCTTATTTAGTTTTACAAAAGATTCCAGTCCAGCTTCCAAGGGATTTGTATCACAGTTCATCTAAAAGGGAAACATGCATTTTAAATATTAGATAAGTACAAGTGGTTTTAGTAACATCACTTTCATATTTACTTTTTAAAGAGAATACTTTTTCATTTGAAATATATTTACAGACAGATAGACACAGATATAGATTGTGAACTGGCCTCTAGAGTAATTTTTTAAATCTAAAGTTCAAATGTAGCCTTTCAGCAAATACTGTTATTTTAATAGCAAATTAGATGCTAAAATTCCCAGCTTGTTTCCGAGGCTCTTTTGGTATAATAAACATCTGAGGGATGCCACAACAATGATGTTCTTCCCAGAAACAAGATTCTCATAAGCTTTTACTTAATAATTCTATATAAATATGTTTTGAAACATTATTAAGTAATTTATTTATCTTGCAATCATCCAGAAATCAGGATAAGTGGAGGAAAAAAGCATATGGTAGGAAAATAGTTTCCACAGAGTTCAGGAGAGGGAAAAGGGGCAGGTGGAAAAGAGGCTGAATTTGGCTGTCATTACAATATACTTCAAGGGGAGCTAAAGCCATTATTTGGGACTAGACCTCATTTTTGTTTGTTTTGCTGTCATCAGTCTCTTTTGCACCAAGAGAACTGATCTAAACCCCATAAAAGGCAGCCAACTTAACAAAAGAAAACTCAGCCTTTGCATGACCTAGATGTGTANACACATGTTGGTAACAGATTATTTCTCTGAAGATATACTATGTGTCTAAAGTTACCAAAAAATCCCTAGAGTGTCATTTCATATAATCAACAAATTTTTTAATTTGAGGAAATTGAGTCTCAGAGATAGTAAGTGATTCTTTTTAAGCTACCCACTTACAAATATTTGGGGGATTTTTCACAGTACAGAAGGATCCTTCCATTTAAATAAGCTCTGCCACAAAATTTTTTCAAACAGTGACAGCCTTACTGCATTTAAACTAATGAGTCCATCTTGGGAAGTTAATTTAAATCCAAATTTTCTCTAATACCCATACATAGAAGATACAATTGTGCTGCTAAAGGTTAATAATGTGCCTGCCACCAGACACATGCTTGCTTTGACAATCACAAGGAGAAGATTAAAACTCTAAAGACTGGTTTCAATTTCTGAGTCTTGATTGGCAGCCAGTGAGAGGGTTTGCTTATAATTTACTGAGCAGTCCCTGGAGCTACACAAGTCTGTCATAAAATGATCATCTGGACTGACACAAAGCTAAGTGACTAAGATGGCTCCTAACGTATCTTGGATAGGAGGATAGAATTTGCATCACCTTACAACTAGAGTGAGAGTCTGTCAGAGTAAGAGGTTTATCAAGCAACAATATTCCAAATATTTTTGAGATACTAAAGACAATATGTTTTAGAGTAGACTAAATAGTAGACTGAAGATTTATGTGAAGGACAGAGTTGGCAAATCAATGATTTCAACACAGCGATGGGCCAGGGAGCACAAAGTATGGAAAAGAAAAAGAAGAAAACCCCGACTGAGACGACCCAGAGGGATGGTATGGGGAGGGAGGAGGGAAGGGGGTTCAGGATGGGGAACACGTGTATACCTGTGGCGGATACATGTTGATGTATGGCTTATTTGTAAAACAGAGAGGGGAAAAAAAGGAAAACCCCAGAGGCAGCACACTAACGTGAACCAAATGTGAGCATCAGAATCAGCAAGATTAACTTGAGCAGGTCACTTTAACCCAAACTTCAGTTTCCTCACCTGAAAATGGGCATAATAAGCATCTTGCAGATAAATCTACTAAAAGAACTTCCTGAGATAATGTGTAAAAATGGTTCTGACATATGAGTGATCCCTAATAAATAGGAGTTAATATTATTAGAACCAGTAAACCCACTGGTTTATTTTACCTTTGGGAGGGGGATGGTTATAGGGACCCTCACTTGAGTAATTTCCTATGAAAGACGTGACATTTATTTAAAACAATAAGGTTTAAAGATTTTAAGTTGTATTTTCAATTACTGATTTAAAAAGCCCACAAAACATAAGTACCCTCAGTGCAAGACTGGATCAGTCATAATGCATATAGTTTTCTTAGTACATGTACACTTACCTAAGATCATGAAGTTCTGACCCAGAACCAGTTACTAATAGAAACTCCCCAGGAGACTGGTGAGAGACAGTCAACTCAGCATAGACTCGACCTTTTGGTGTTAACATGTGACTTATATTTGTAAAACCCACCTACAGAAAAGAATAAAATCTTATGTATCCTTTCAATGCCACATGGAAATAAAAATGTGGATGTCAGCAATGTAAGACATCTGAATCTTTTATATCAACTGTGTAAACTATCCATAAACCGAAACCCATTCATTTTGAAGTTTTCAGTTTAAATGATCATTATAATTACTGATCATAAAAATTACATTTCAACCAATCTGGGGGTTCCTGTTGACACAATTAAACAAAGCCATATGATCCTTAGATAATAATTCAGTCAACAAAAATTTAAATTTGAAAATTAGCTAGAATGCCCTTCACTAGTTGAAGAATTCTCATGTTCATACAGAAATCATTAGGTGAACTGAAATAACACATTGGTTTTTTGAAAATGAGGGGATAGAAAATTAAGCAGGCCAGGATCCTGGACCTTATACCCCTACTCCTATAATGTTATTTACCTTGGGAATAACATTTGCAAAGAGGTGGTCCAACAATCTAATGGAGTCTTGGCCTTTGATGTTAAACTTGCCAAACGGCGACAGGTCAATCACCCCTACTCTTTGCATAACCTGTTGATACTCAGAGCCCACAGGCTCAAACCAGTTTGTGCGGTGAAAACTTGGCCTGAAACACAAAACAAGTTATTTGTTTTCAAAAAATTCAGAATCAGAATATTTTTATAAGCTTTGTGTGCTCAGTCATATCCGACTCTTTGTGACCCCATGGACTGTAGCCCACGAGGCTCCTCTGTCCATGGAATTTTCCAGGCAAGAATACTGGAGTGGCTTGCCTCTCCAGATTCCTACTCCAGAGAATCTTCCTGACCCAGGGATCAAATGTGTGTCTCTAACATCTCCTGCACTGGCAACTGGATTCTTTACCACTGGGACACCTGAGAAGCCCTAACAAGCCCTACTTGTCTAGACATTTTCATTTTGGGGGAAAATGCCCCCTGTTCTACAAGTCATATACTGGAAACTGATTTTTTAAGTTACTCATCTATCCCTTGACCTATTTCACAGTGAATAAGTATTAATTAACTAGAAAATCAGGTAGGCCATGTGGGCTCTCAGATTTGAAAAAGAGCTTAAAAGTCACCCAGTCCTTTAGTTGTCAATCTTGTTACGTATCAGAATCATCTGGTGGAGTATTTTAAAAATACTAATTTGGGGGACATAAATCAGAATATATGAGGGGTAGAGCTATCTTGTCTGGTGCTTCTCAAGTGCTTCTGTAAATACGTCACTTGCACTTGTTACAGATTCTGATGCAGCAGGTCTGGGGAGGGCACTAGATGCTGCCCTCTAACAAGCTCCCATGTGATGCTCATGCTGGCCACCTGGAGTGAGCAAGCATCTGGCCCAATATCTTCCGTTTTTAGAGAAAAGGCACAAAGTGACTTCCGAGGCCTTTGTACTAGTTACTGACAGAGCGGCGCCTGGAGCAAAGGTCTACTGACTCATTATGCAGAGGCCTTTCTACTTTAGGGAGCAGACTATCCATGTGGTATTTTAACTTCAGAGGAGGATATGTTTTCAGTGGTTTAATTATTAAAACAGTAGAAAAACAGGCCAGGTCCAAATAGTACAACATGAAGAATAGATCTGGCATTTATCTGGGTCACTTAGGGAAAAAAACCAAGCCAGTATTTTTCCCCAGTTGATCTCCACTGGCTGACTACAGAGTCCAAATTCATTAATCAACAATTGGCCCACTACTATACTTTGGACCATGTAGGTCTGATTGTAAAGTAGACATCAAAATCTGCTTAAATAAATAAAGTAACAGTCAAGAAAAGGTAACAACTTGAAAACTTGCTTTCTCTTCGGTGTGTCTTCTCATGAGAAAAAAGTATGTAATCATTATTAATCCTAAATACAAGGATGGTATGCAATCCAAGTACTATGTCAACAAACTTTAGAGGAAATCAGAGAATTGTTTCAGGTATATGCTTTATGTTTTAGCTTAACCTAAAATAGTAAGTAAATGACCTTTCCCCCTAAGTTTATCAACAGTGCATATAATTTGCATAATTCATTGCACACACATTAGAAAGCAGTAGCTTTCACCTAGTCCCTTATAAACAGAAAATCCATATTTCCATACTGTTTTCATACTATGTGATTTGACCAGGCATCTTAAATCAAGGAGAACCTTGAAAAGCCAAATAAAGGGGATTTGGAGAGTGTGGGGAAGGTTCCTCTGAGCAATTGGAAAATTCCAAGCAGAGGCTTCACTTGAGCCGATTGTAGGTTTCTCGAGGCTACATGGGTCCTTAATGTGGGCCAGTGTCACATGGGATAAACTAAGGCCTCCACTGCACAGAAATTATTTTTATGGAAAAAGGCTCAATGCTGTTTGGAATAGGGTAGAGTGAAGGGGTGGGAGAAGGATATGATGCTTCTCTGGGGTCCCTCCATCCCAGTCCCAGAGTTCATTCTGCAGTCAGAGCCACAGGTAGGCTAAGTCATTCATTTACCTGTACCCAGGGGTCCTGGCCTGGTTTGTAGAGCCAGTGTGGGGGATATGGGGCTTCTCTAGGGTCCCTCCATCCCACTCCCAAAGTTCACTTTGCATTCAGAGCCACGGGTAGGTTAAGTCACTCATTTACCTGTACCCAGGGTCCTGGCCTGGTTTGTAGAACCAGTGTGGCTGCTCCCAGCCTGCATGGAACCCCATGGAACACTTAGACTCCAGGGTTTTATAAAGCCCACTGACTCGCTGAGTTGGCCTCCCAGCAAATCGTTCTTCTTTAGGATAACCAACTGAAAAAAGGAAAACTCATACCCTAAATAACATAGAACCCAAACTACAAAGTATTCTGAAGGGGTTCAGAAAATGGAAAACACAGTACTTAAAATCCAGAAGCTATATATATATATATATATATATATACACATACATACATATAGCATGTATGTAAAATAAACATATATAAACTTAATACATAAGCATATATAATAATACATATTAAATTTATATTTTCAAGAAATCAAAACCATCATTTATAATGATCATCAAAGGTAAAGTAAAAATAGATTTAAAAGTTAAAATCACTGATGCATTCCTCACAGTAAAGACATATATTCACATAGATTCCTTTTTTGTTTTAGAAGCATATGCTTTTTAGACTCCCTAACCATTCCCCAATGATGCACAGAATAAAATGCATCTAGAGTCAGAGGTGCTGTAAGTCAATTCTGAACAGACAGACAATTCTGAACTTCCCAGACAGCAGTAAATTTGCACCTTACCAATATTGTTGAATCCGTAAGACTCCCTTGCTTTGGCCTCGGTGTACTCAGTTGTCGTCCATTTGCCATAGCGATTGGGATCCAATTCTATCAGATCAAAAGGTGGCTCTCCATGCAGGATCCAGTCGCTGAGATATTTCCCAACCCCACCAGCATGGATTATGCCGTATCTTTCAAATATAGAAATAAATACCCTGTTATTAACACATATTACTTTCCAGCAATGAAACATGTCCGAATATTTCACAAGGCCTCAAAGCTGTAGTGTTCTATGCTATTCAGAACACACAATCAACATAATCTTTATACTATCATCTTTTTCCTCAAAAAAATAAAAAAAGTTTAAGCATCCAAATTAAATGCGCCTGACTTGATAACTAGTTAGTTTTCACAGTTTCAAGAGATGCATGTCTGTAAAATAGCCTATGATACTTTGCTAGTAAGGATCTCGCTCTAGGAAAACAGAGGCAAGGAAGCACACAGGCAGATGTGCTTGGTACCTTATCTTAAGCTATGATTATTCTCACTAATAGGAATCTTGCAAGGGAAATATGTGCACTCTGGTGTAGCACACCCATCCCTTCTCAGACTCAGTTTAGTTAGGTCCCTTTAGCAACGATCCCTGTACAAGGACTTGGGCCATTATCACAGAGGCACACAGACAAAGAGGCAGTCACCCAAGGACTTGCAGGGAAGGGGAGTAACACTGGCTCCTGTATTTTGCAACCAATGAGTCACTCGGTGTGGAGGATTAGCTTGTTTCTATATCCACATGAAGATACTTTAAAACCAAAAACACGGGCTTCCCTGGCGGCTCAGTGGTGAAGAATCCACCTGCCAATGCAGGAGATAAAGGTTTGATCCCTATTCTGGGAAGCAACTAAGATCAGGGAGCATGCCTGTAGATCTTATGCAAAGTTGAAGAGCAGTTAAGCCCACGAGGTGGCTCAGAAGGTAAAGAACCCTCCTGCAAAGGGGGAGACCTGGGTTCAATCCCTGGGTTGAAGGGATGGCAAGAAGGCATGGCAACCCACTGCAATATTCTTGCCTGGAGAATCCCCATGGACAGAGGAGCCTGGTGGGCTATATAGTCCACAGGACTGCAGAGAGTCGGACATGACTGAGTGACTAAGCACAGCACAGCATAGCCACAACTATTGAGCCTGTGCTTGAGAGCCTGAAGCTGCAGTTACGGAAGCCTGGGTGCCCTCTAGCCCCTGCTCCTCAGCAAGAGAAGCACCGCAACGAGAAACCCGCGCGCCACCACTAGAGTAGCCTCCACTTGCTGCAACTAGAGAAAAAGCCCATGTAGCAGTGGAGACCAGTGCAGTTAAAATCCAATGAATAACTATTTTTTAAAAGACCAAGAACATAGTGGCAAGTAATTTTATATCAGATGGAAGAATCGGGGTTTAATATCACCCATGTGAGGTTCTACCCACTCACTCTTGTGGGTAAAGTCTCGGGTGGTTCATCTGTGGTTTAAGTCAACAGAGGCTTTCAAGGAACTGGATGAGTAGGGAGTCACGGGGAGAGGACTAGGAGCAAAAAGGAGCNTAAAATCCAATGAATAACTATTTTTTAAAAGACCAAGAACATAGTGGCAAGTAATTTTATATCAGATGGAAGAATCGGGGTTTAATATCACCCATGTGAGGTTCTACCCACTCACTCTTGTGGGTAAAGTCTCGGGTGGTTCATCTGTGGTTTAAGTCAACAGAGGCTTTCAAGGAACTGGATGAGTAGGGAGTCACGGGGAGAGGACTAGGAGCAAAAAGGAGCCACAGGAGCAAACGTCAAAATGCAAGAAATTCCAGTATCCCAGATGACGACTACTGAGTCAGTATTGAAGCTTCTAAAAACATGGAAGGACCTTAGCAAAGACTGGAAATGCAAACTACTTTTTTCTACAAGATACCAAATTTACTGTTTTATAAAAATGATTTATATCATTTGTTATAATGATATATTTCCTTATATTTGTTATAAGGACATTTCTTAAGCAGGATAAAGAGATAGCAATTTATACCTCTCTAGATAATTTTGAAAAGAGACTTGATTTGGCAATCTCACTAAGTATCAAGAAAGCAAAAAAAAATTTAAATATATGCTTAAAATAACTATGCACTATTTGTATAAACTGTTTATTCACTTAACCAGTTCAAGTGTCTGACTACATTATCATTTTTGAGAGCTAGAGATACTGTTTACAAAGCTTGAAACTATATAAAGTTCTTCAGGCATTCACTGAGAGCTTACCATTTACCAGGCATTGTTTCCCCCTAACATCTACCAGCTGATTTATGCTTTAGCAACTCTGTTTTACCAGTGAGAAAACCAACCTGCACACAGGAGTTAAATGAGGCTGTCACACTGCAACAAAGTACAGATTTAGGATACAGACTCAGTCATCTGGCCCCAGTACACACTCTGTTATTGGACTTTACTTCTTTAATGGTCCCTTTTTTTTTCTGCCAAGACACAAATAACAGAATTTATATCCTTGGCAGACTCCTTGGGCATAGCCAGGGTTGCGCTTTGGTTTCCTGTGGACTCACTACCAGACCATCATGTTCTTTATCTTCTAACAATGCATATGAGTAAATAAATAGGCCAGAGTGCTGCTGCTTGAGGCGAATCCTGAATATAACCTATTTCTTTATTTTTATGTTAAAATGTGTTTATTTTTTTAAAAACTTCAAAGTTTTTATTTTATACTGGGGTAGAGCTGGTTAACAATGTTGTGATTTGTTTCAAGCAGACAGCAAAGGGACTCAGTCATACATATATATGTATCCATTCTCCCCCAAATCCACTCTTATCCAGACTGGCACATAACATTGAGCAGAGTTCCANTGAATAACTATTTTTTAAAAGACCAAGAACATAGTGGCAAGTAATTTTATATCAGATGGAAGAATCGGGGTTTAATATCACCCATGTGAGGTTCTACCCACTCACTCTTGTGGGTAAAGTCTCGGGTGGTTCATCTGTGGTTTAAGTCAACAGAGGCTTTCAAGGAACTGGATGAGTAGGGAGTCACGGGGAGAGGACTAGGAGCAAAAAGGAGCCACAGGAGCAAACGTCAAAATGCAAGAAATTCCAGTATCCCAGATGACGACTACTGAGTCAGTATTGAAGCTTCTAAAAACATGGAAGGACCTTAGCAAAGACTGGAAATGCAAACTACTTTTTTCTACAAGATACCAAATTTACTGTTTTATAAAAATGATTTATATCATTTGTTATAATGATATATTTCCTTATATTTGTTATAAGGACATTTCTTAAGCAGGATAAAGAGATAGCAATTTATACCTCTCTAGATAATTTTGAAAAGAGACTTGATTTGGCAATCTCACTAAGTATCAAGAAAGCAAAAAAAAAATTTAAATATATGCTTAAAATAACTATGCACTATTTGTATAAACTGTTTATTCACTTAACCAGTTCAAGTGTCTGACTACATTATCATTTTTGAGAGCTAGAGATACTGTTTACAAAGCTTGAAACTATATAAAGTTCTTCAGGCATTCACTGAGAGCTTACCATTTACCAGGCATTGTTTCCCCCTAATATCTACCAGCTGATTTATGCTTTAGCAACTCTGTTTTACCAGTGAGAAAACCAACCTGCACACAGGAGTTAAATGAGGCTGTCACACTGCAACAAAGTACAGATTTAGGATACAGACTCAGTCATCTGGCCCCAGTACACACTCTGTTATTGGACTTTACTTCTTTAATGGTCCCTTTTTTTTTCTGCCAAGACACAAATAACAGAATTTATATCCTTGGCAGACTCCTTGGGCATAGCCAGGGTTGCGCTTTGGTTTCCTGTGGACTCACTACCAGACCATCATGTTCTTTATCTTCTAACAATGCATATGAGTAAATAAATAGGCCAGAGTGCTGCTGCTTGAGGCGAATCCTGAATATAACCTATTTCTTTACTTTTATGTTAAAATGTGTTTATTTTTTTAAAAACTTCAAAGTTTTTATTTTATACTGGGGTAGAGCTGGTTAACAATGTTGTGATTTGTTTCAAGCAGACAGCAAAGGGACTCAGTCATACATATATATGTATCCATTCTCCCCCAAATCCACTCTTATCCAGACTGGCACATAACATTGAGCAGAGTTCCATGTGCTATACAGTAGGTGCTTGTTGGTTATCCATTTTAAACGGAAATTTCCACAAACTTTAGCCCTATAACCCTTATTAATTTACACATAAAATCTCATACAACACATCTGTTGAGATGGATGAAACATCTATTGAGAGCCCAGAGTGACAGAGTAAGAGAGATCTGGGTATAATTCTTGTTTTGCCACTACCAGTTGTGTGACCACCCTGAGCTTTAGTCTCCTCACGTGCACACTTTATGGTGCTGCTGCTAAGTCGCTTCAGTCGTGTCCGACTCTGTGCGACCCCATAGACGGCAACCAACCAGGCTCCCCAGTCCCTGGGATTCTCCAGACAAGAACACTGGAGTGGGTTGCCATTTCCTTCTCCAATGCATGAAAGTGAAAAGTGAAAGTGAAGTCGCTCAGTCGAGTCCGACTCTTAGCAACCCCATGGACTGCAGCCTTCCAGGCTCCTCCATCCATGGGATTTTCCAGGCAAGAGTACTGGAGTGGGATGCCAGTGCTGGTGGAGAATTAATTGACATGGCATTTTAAAGCATATAGTAGGCAAGGGATACATGGTGGCTGTTGGGTCCTTGTATAACCAACAACAGAGTATGCCTTTGCCCAATGGATAAGATTTTCATAAGGAAGTAATGCATAACATGGAAGTGAAAGGGAACTTGATGAGCAAAGAAGAGTTCGGCTTTTCTTCTATGTCTAGCATTTATCTGCATAACCCATTATTACATGGCCCAGCTGCTATGCCTTCTGAGTGTTTATGTCTGCTTTTTTATAATAACTGTTAAACTGTCAGGCATTACATCTTACAGCACTCTCCTGTCTTTAAATATGCTGTTTGTAATCTGTTCTAAGCCAAGATAACTAGATTCAGCTCAGTACAACTCATTAAACATCTGGGGAGCACTGTGTTAGTCACCTAGAGAGCAAGCAGGAGAACTTGCTATATTTGGGACAAAAGTAAAACAGCTTTGACTAGGGTAATGAAAATGAGCACTGGCATATCTGCAGACAGTTTGCAAATACCTATTCTTTGGACTAGAATAACAGACAATCCTGAGATGTGATCCCTGGGCCCCTCTCCAGACTACTGAATCAGAATCTATAGGAGTGGGTTGTATGGGAATTATGTTTGCTTGTTGATTCTCCAATTCAACACATCTTTCATGGATTCTAATGACAAATAATAGGAATTTCATATGTAAGATGCAAAGGAGGATGAAACACACGTGCAACTAAGAGCAGAGTTGAGATTTTGCTTTTTTAACAAGCCTGGTGGCTCAGTGGTAAAGAATCCACCGGCAATGCAGGAGACTCGGTTTTAATCCCTGGGTTAGGAAGATCCCTTAGAGAAGGGAATGGCAATCCACTCCAGTATTCTTGCCTGGAAAATCCCATGGACAGAGGAGCCTGGCAGGCTACAGTCCATGGGGTCACAAAAGAGTCAGACACGACTGAGTGACTCAACAACAACAGGTGATTTTGGTGCTCAGCCACATATATGGAAACCACTGGCCTTCAGAACCACAGACAGGATCGCTGGTATAAGCCGGAAGGGGAAGTCAATGTAAGCATTCCACCGTGTTTCCTGAGAACTATTTTAGCAATCTCAACTTTTAAGTAACAAAAATGCCTTTTGGGGTTAGGCCAGATTGGTCAGAGAGAGTGAGGCACTTTGATCCGTCCTTACCATTTGTCCTTCCCACTCACCTCACAGTGTCTACAACCTGGGGGAATTACTCAAAACAATCAGAGCTAGATGTCAACATCAACCCCACACAAGCAGATGCAATGTCTAGGTGATAAGTAACTAGTGTTCTAAAGAAAGCAACTTCCTGCTTACCTTAGTAATAGGTGTTCTATTAAAGTATAAATATCATGAGACGAGGTATACTGTCTGTTTGTTCATAGATAAAGAGTAATGATTCACAAAATGTACTGACTAAATCAGTATTCAGTGATTCAGTTAATTTCAGGATCAAAAAATATATATATTCAGGAATAAATTTAGCAAAAGAGGTGCAAAACTTACACTCTAATAACTACAAGTCACTGTTGAAAGAAATTTTAAAAGTCCTAAATAAATGGATTTTCCTGGTAGCTCAGCTGGTAAAGAATCCACCTACAATGCGGGAGACCTGGGTGTGATCCCTGGATTGGTAAGAGGCCCTGGCGGAGGGCATGGCAACCCACTCCAGTATTCTTGCCTGGAGAATCCCCATGGACAGAGGAGCCTAGTGGCTACAGTCCATGGGGTCACAAAGAGTTGGACACAACTGAGTGACTAAGCCCACAAACAAATGGAAGACGTCCCTTGTGTGTGAATCACAAGACTCAGTATTGTTAAGATGGAAGCACTCCCCAAGTTGATCTACAAAAATGCAATCCCTATGGAAATCCTAGGTGGTTTCTTTAGACAAATTGACAAGCTGGTCCTAAATGTTACGCAAAAATATAAGAAGCCCAAACAGATAAAACAATACTGAATAAGAATAAAGTTGGAAGAGTCACATTTCCCAGTTTCAGAACTTAGTGAAAAACTACTGTAATCAAGGCAGCGTGGTACTGGCCTAAGAATAGACCCAGACTAATGGAATAAAATTGAAAGTCCAGGAATAAATCCAAACTTATATGGTAAACTGAATTTTTACAAGGATGCTGTGGGGCAATAAAAAAATAAATATTTGGCCTTTGTCCTCAGTTCCTGGCATAGAGCTCCTAACACTTTTGGAATTTATACTCTTTTGTATGCTTCGCTAACAGTTGGCTCCATGGAGATGGGGCAGGGGAACCAGAAGGCTTCAGAACAGAGGCTGGTCACCAGAAGTTTAATCACCAGTGATCAATGGTTTTAATCCATTGTGCCTACATNTTTGTATGCTACGCTAACAGTTGGCTCCATGGAGATGGGGCAGGGGAACCAGAAGGCTTCAGAACAGAGGCTGGTCACCAGAAGTTTAATCACCAGTGATCAATGGTGTTAATCCATTGTGCCTACATAATGAAGCTTCCACAACAACTTCTAAACCACAGCGTTCAAAGAGCCTTTGGGTTGGTGAATCCACTGAAGTGCTAGGAAGATGATGCACCAGAGAGGCTCATGAAGGCCCTGCAGCAGATCCTCCCTCCCAGACCTTGCCCTGTGCTTCCCCTCCATATGCACTCTTCCTGAGTTGCGTTCTGTAGAATAAGCAGGTAAAACTAAGTAAGTTTTCCTTGAGTTCTGAGAGTCATTCTAGTGAATTAGCAAAACTGAGGAGGGGTTGTAGGAACCTCCAAATCTATGGCCATTCAGTCAGAAGGACAGGTGATCCCTGGAAGCTGAAACTGGCATCTGAAGTGAGGATGGTTTTGTGAGACTGAGTGGGGTCTGCAATCTGAGAGGGAGCAGCAGATTTGAACTGAAACTGCTGGACACTCAGTTGGTGTCCGAGAACTGGAGAACTAAGTGCTGGCGTCAGAAGTAACATCATAAAAAAAGACATCACAGATGCCAACACTACTTAGTGAGTAAAGAGCAGTCTTTCAACAAATGATGCTGGGACAGTTGGCTATCCTCAAAAGAATCAAGCTGCGTACCTACCTCACAGCACATTTAAAAATTAACTCAAGATTGATTAAAGACCTAAATGTAAGTGTTAAAACTATAAAACTCTTAGAAAAAATAAAGGTATAAATCTTCATTAACTTGGATTAAACAATAGTTTCTTATATATGTATCAAAACTACATTCAAAAAAAGAAACACATACACATTTTGGACTTCATGAAAATTAAACATTTTGTGCTTCAATGGATATCATCAAGGAAATTTAAAAACCCACAGAGTGGGGACAATTTTGCAAATCATGTATCAGATAAGGGTCTTATATCTAGAATAAAGAACTTTTACAATTTAACAATTAAAAGACTAATAATCTAATTTCTTAAATTATTAGTATACAAACAAAGAAGTGTATCTCCAAAGAAGATATACAAGGGATGCACAAAAGAAACATTCCCACATGCACAGGCCTACGTATTGNTTTAGAATAAAGAACTTTTACAACTTAACAATTAAAAGACTAATAATCTAATTTCTTAAATGGACCAAGTATACAAACAAAGAAGTGTATCTCCAAAGAAGATATACAAGGGATGCACAAAAGAAACATTCCCACACGCACAGGCCTACGTATTGACTCTACAGGTGACTCCCTAGGCTCCCAGTTCCATTATACTTTCCAGATTCACAGCTCCATCTGGTTTTCTACCTCTGGATGTTCTAAAGACTTAAACTTAACACTGTCAAAAATTCAACTCATGATCTTCCTGGTTGTTGCTTCCTTTGACCTCAGCAACCACAGGAGTAAGTTGGAAAGGTNACAGCTCCATCTGGTCTTCTACCTCTGGATGTTCTAAAGACTTAAACTTAACACTGTCAAAAATTCAACTCATGATCTTCCTGGTTGTTCTTCCTTTGACCTCAGCAACCACAGTAGTAAGTTGGTAAGGTTGCCATCATTTGCTCTTTTTCTCTCTCCCTTAAAACCTAATGCAGTCTGTCACCAAATCTAAGTAATTTTGCTTCCTATCTCTCAGTCCCCACTGCTGCTTCTTAGTTCAGACCCCAGCCTCTCTATTGTCCTAGAAGAACAGCACCCCAAGCAGTCCTGTGCCTTGATCAGACTTCCTGCCTTGTTCTCAGCTATAGCCCAGTGCCCAGCAGTAGACCTGGCACAAAGCTGGCCAATCACCAAACATCAGTTGAATAAATGGCCAAACAAAATGGGGAAGGAAAATAGAATATTAGAAACTGTGATATGACAGTAAAATAGGCTTGACATTAATATTTACAAAATTAATGGAACAAATGTTAGAGATGAAAGATCAAATGGGTAATGGAACCATAAGTAGTAAGCAGCTTGAGTAATCATAAAGACACAAATCATGTTGAGCAAATATGAATTATGGTGAAAACTGCATCAGATATATTATACATTTGATATTTTAAATTATCTTTGTCATATTGTGTTATGAAAACATCCATGTAAAAGTGGGGCAAATTCATTTATCTGAACATTTCACAGCATGAAAGGAGACATAAATAATGGAAATGGCAAGAAATATGCAAAGAGAAAATTCCAGGAAATCACTGCCCTTCTGTGAACAAATCTGTCAAACCTATACAAGTCAAAGTCTTAAGACTGAAAATTTTTATTCCTTTCACACTGTTGCTCACGAAAGGGAGAAAACTCTCTGCCTCTCCCCCGTTCTCCATTTTTGGTCTGAGATTATGGGGCAAGAGTTCTCTAAAATATGTAACTCTAATCAATGTTGAGTTACATAGAGATACTCACCCAAAACCTACAGCCACCCAGTAGTTTCGGACCCCCTGATGGGGCCCCACCATAGGCAGAATGTCAGGAGAATAAGTGATGGGCCCGTTGACGATCCTGATGATGTCAGCCTTTTTCAAGACTGGAACCAAGTCCATGGCAGCTTCCACGTGTTCCATGATTCGGTCTAGATCAGACTCAAAGAGCTCCTTTCCAAAACCTGAAAAGAAATGCCAGTGTTCAGACAGAAAAGTAGAAATATCGTGTGACATCCCTAATATGTGGAATCTAAAAAGAAATTATACAAATGAACTTATTTACAAAACAGAAACAGACTCACAGACTTAGAGAACGAACTTGTGGTTGCCGGGGGTCAGGGGGCGGGGGAAGGGATCACTAAGGAGTTTGGGATGGACATGTACACACTGCCATATTTAATGTGGATAACCGACAAGGACCTACTGTATAGCACAGGGAACTCTGCTCAATGTTTCCTGGCCTCCTGGATGGGAAGGGAGCGTGGGGAAGAGTGGATACACGTATGTGTATGTCTGAGTCCCTGTGCTGTCCATCTGAACCTATCACAATATTGTTTTCAGCTAGACCCCAATACAAAATAAAAAGTTTAAAAAAAAGAAAAAAGAAATGTCATTGCAGTGAGGATACCACACCTGTCTTGACATGCGCTCCAAAGTGACTTAAATCCCTGAATCCAAACTTACATTTAAAGATTGTTAAGCTAAGTCACTTCAGTGTCCGACTCTGTGAGACCCCAGAGATGGCAGCCCTCCAGGCTCCCCCGTCCCTGGGATTCTCCAGGCAAGAACACTGGAGTGGGTTGCCATTTCCTTCTCCAATGCGTGAAAGTGAAGTCGCTCAGTCATGTCTGACTCTTAGCGACCCCACGGACTGCAGCCCACCAGGCTCCTCCGTCCATAGTATTTTCCAGGCAAGAGTACCGGAGTGGGGTGCTATCGCCTTCTCCGACATTTAAAGATGGCCTATGAGAAAGTTACTTTTCCTTTTTCTTTTTAAATTCTATACTTGATATTCGCTATCAACAGACGAGTATTGTTATATTACCATATTATATACTTAGAATAATAATGTTATTTATTAAAACATTAACTCATGAAAGGTAATCTTTATAATAGAAATTTTATTCATATTAGCAGTTTCCAGTATTTAATCCAATCACAATTTTAAAAACCAACAATAATAACTTGGTTGTCAAGAGAGATCTTTTATCCTTCAGTTAACTATAAAATTCTGTTTCATCCTCTCAGGTGAGGGCAAATGGGAGTTTACAAAGTTGTGTCAGGACACTGGGGATAAATGGAAAACCACCTTAAGATGCAGATGATGGATTCTAGATACCTTTTAACTCTCAGCAGGGAAGGAATGGCAAGGAGGCCTCATTCTTCAAACCCCCTGCCACATACACATCGAGGATTAGAACACTGTGAAGAGTCAAGGTCTTGGGACACAGTCATCTCCTCCGTTGTGGAAGGCACTGTGAGTGGGGGCAGAGCCATGGATGAGCTGCTGAAAGAATGCCTGCAGCGGTGCTGGCGGCGCTCCACACAGCAGCAGCCAGCCGCTTCTTGCGCCTCTGTGGACAGTGTGTTGGGTCAGGGAGGCCTGCAGATCACGGGGGTCAGACCCGAGCATGTGGGCACCCAGGGCTAGCCAACAATCTGGCTCTTCCTCCAACCAGAATTATTTAAATATTTCTTCAACATTTATGTGGAAGAGAGGCTGCCAGCACAGAGGAAGGACCTAGAGGTAGGCTCCCAGGTGGCAGCTCAGCCCTCCCTCTGGGGTTGGAGCTACTCCCCTCCAGCCCAAACGTGCAGAGCCCACTGTGCAAAGCTAAGCCCTTAACTGGCTGGCCTGACATCCGTGGAAGGTGGTTTATCGTGTGCAGTAACTGGGCAAAGGTGTTCTTTGAAGACTAGGAGGGAGGGATTCATTCTGTAGCCCAAGCAGCTTATCAAAGTATAACTCCAGAAAGCACTATCATCTACATTTCTTCCTATTCTCTGTAATATTTGTGTGCCAATGACATTTTAGCTCCTTCTATAGATTAAAACCCAAGATACCTCCTTAGGTGACCCAATCCTTCATCTGGCTTTGCGGGAAAGTTTCATGAAAAAAAATTTCTAAAAATAAAAGTAAATAAATAAAACAGGTTCTTCTCTCCCTTACAGAACTTGAAAGAGAAACTATGGTACCTCCAGAGTTAGCAGGGAGGCCTAAGCCTTTTCCGCATCCATTTATGCAGCAGGAGACAGCTTCAGCTCGCAGTTCAACCTATCCTGTTCTGCTTCCATTCTTAACAGGCTGCACGCCTAGCTCTGATACCTGTTGCGTTACCAACTGTCAAAGCAGAAGAGGAGCTGTATACAAATCTAGAAGCTAGACCAAGTAAGCAGAGGAGTGAGAAGGAAGGGGGAAAGCGGGAGGCTGGTGTGGCCAGGTAAAGATTAGCTGCGGCTTTCCAAAGCAGCGGGGAGCACTATTTTTTCAGCTTTGCTACCACCAACTCTCTTTCCTTACTTGCTGCTGTGATTGTTCAAAGGGATATGAGAACAAAATTTACCTCAAACCCCTCACCTCCAATGTTCCAGGTTATCTACTTGATAGTCTAGTATCATGGTGTCATCTTACTCTACAAACAACCCAGAGCAACAGGAAGGACAACATATATGTGTCTGACCTGCACATGCTTCTATTGCCGAACTCACCTGGGGGGACGCCACTGGTGACCCATGAGTCCTGAACTTTCATTTTCTCCTGACTTTCATATGGACCAAACAAAAGCCCATCCCTTTCCTGTCGGAGGTAAAACGATCCTTCCAGGTCCCGGAGCACAGGGAGTTCTCGCTGTAAAGCTTTCACTTCAGGGATGGTCGATGTGATAATATACTGATGCTGAACCGGAATGAGAGGATGTTCCAGTCCAATCATCTTACCTACTTCACGAGCCCAAAATCCTGAAGTAAGAAAAAGTATTAGAAGATGTCACTTTACATAAAAATGTACCACAGATTGCCATCAATATGGCTATTTCAATTAAAAGAAAACATTTAGAAGAATTCAGTACTCATGGCAAAGTCTAAAGAATATCACAACAACACCAATGAACTTATCCATGATACACAAATAGACTCATCGGCATAAAGAACAGACTTGTGGCTGCCAAGGAAGTGGGAGGGACAGAGGGGAGTTTGGGGTTAGTAGATGCAAACTGGTGTGTATAGGATGGATGAACAACAAGGTTTTACTGTATAATTCAGGGAGCTATATTCAATATCCTGTGATAAACCATAATGGAAAAGAATATGAAAAAGAATATATATACATATATATATACAACTTTGAAAATCAATACTTTGAAAATCAATACTTCCCTAAAATTAATTTTTAAGAAATGAATGTCCATAACAACTTTAAACTTTTTGTCACTGCAAAACTGAATAGGGGAAGAGAAGACAATATTTTATACTATCCCAGTGTTCTGAAGAATCTAAGGGAACTCCATTCCTGAAAAAGTATTTTGCCCATAAGCAAAGCTATGGGGGAAAAATCCTTTGAAGGAAAAAATAAACAACCCAAATAAATAAAATGTCACAAATATTAAAAAGACAGTAATGGACTGACCTTACTTGTACAACAGGGAAGTCAGGCAATGAAAGAGACCCCGTGTAGCTGTGATCAGCATAATAATATGCAAAATAAAACCCTGCCAGTCAGCCCTCTATCCCCCAGACTCTCTTCTCTCCAAATATTGGGAGACTAAAATTCTACAAATACAGAATTGTTCTGTCAACTTAAAATTTGAAAATGTATATACTTTGGGAAAGATAACAATTTAAGTTCTCTGTTATATTAAAAGTTTAGTTTGGATATGTTTGTAAGACCCTTTATTGCAAAGGCAGAAGGCGTCTTGAGCAGGAGGGAGGTAGTGCCCCAGCAAAGGGGAGCGGGCCCATAGGTAAGTGGGCATTCCCAGGACCTGTTTCTCCCTTCACAGTGTGCATGGGAGCATCGTCTTGGAGGAGACTAATATTACTTTTATCTAATTGCAAAAGACAGAACCAGATAAGCTGTGGCTGAAAGGACCCTTGATTCTCTCCCCTCCCCAGTGACTCTTCAGTCTACAGATGTGCAGCTAAAGTCCAAGATGATAAGGAGACACGCCCAAGCTCATACTGGGAGACTCTGCAGTGGTCACTTCCTATTGGTTTTCTGGCTACAGAAAGACTATTCTAAAAATCCAAGACATAGTCAACTGAATAAAGATATTCTAGAACCTAAAATGACAAAAACAATTATTTGTCAGGGATACAGGGCCACCTGACCCACCAATGATTTATTGGGGGGACGGTGGGTCCTGTTTGCTTATTTGTTTCATAATAATGTTGAATGATCATTCTAATGATTAGGGAATCTTCCCCAAATTATTTCTTTAGAGGTTGCATTCTCTAAACTTTTAACTATTTCTGGGTGTTGTTGGTGGTTATTTTGTTGGTTATTTTTTTGGTGGGGGGCAACCTGGTAAGGAGTCCTGAAGTCTCTGTCACTATGAAGTTCAGAGCCAGACACAAATTATCA
>SJYW01041178.1:243398-255531 GCA_006410735.1 Raphicerus campestris | reverse complement strand
AAAATATACAAGCAACTTATGCAGCTCAATTCCAGAAAAATAAATGACCCAATCAAAAAATGGGCCAAAGAACTAAATAGACATTTCTCCAAAGAAGACATACGGATGGCTAACAAACACATGAAAAGATGCTCAACGTCACTCATTACCAGAGAAATGCAAATCAAGACCACAGTGAGGTACCATTTCACACCAGTCTGAATGGCTGCGATCCAGAAGTCTACAAGCAATAAATGCTGGAGAGGGTGTGGAGAAAAGGGAACCCTCTTACACTGCTGGTGGGAATGCAAACTAGTACAGCCACTATGGAGAACAGTGTGGAGACTCCTTAAAAAACTGGGAATAGAACTGCCTTATGACCCAGCAATCCCACTGCTGGGCATACACACAGAGGAAACCAGAATTGAAAGAGACACATGTACCCCAGTGTTCATTGCAGCACTGTTTATAATAGTCAGGACATGGAAGCAATCTAGATGTCCATCAGCAGACGAATGGATAAGAAAGCTGGGGTACATATACACAATGGAGTATTACTCAGCCATCAAAAAGAGTACATTTGAATCCGTTCTTATGAGGTGGATGAAACTGGAGCCGATTATATAGAGTGAAGTAAGTCATACTGTTAGTATACCAGTACAGTATACTAACACATATATGTGGAATTTAGAAAGATGGTAACGATAACCCTGTATGCGAGACAGCAAAAAAAGACACAGATGTCAGGAACAGACTTTTGGACTCTGTGGGAGAGGGAGAGGGTGGGATGATTTGGGAGAATGGCATTGAAACATGTATACTATCATGTAGGAAACGAATCGCCAGTCTAGGTTCGATACAGGATACAGGATGCTTGGGGCTGGTGCACTGGGATGACCCAGAGAGATGATATGGGGAGGGAGGTGGGAGGGGGGTTCAGGGTTGGGAACTCATGTACACCCGTGGCGGATTCAGGTCAAGGTATGGCAAAACCAATACAGTACTGTAAAGTAAAAAATTAAAAAAAAAAAAATAAAGAATAAAGAAATGGAGTTTAAATGAACAGTACGGGTTTGTGGACAAGTTTACTTCTAGTGATGGTTATACAGTGACAATGATGGTTTATACAGTGACATTCTCTGAGGCAAAGACTAGACAAAATTAAGCACTTCTTTTTGGCTGAATATTGGGCTTCATGTTGGCATGACCTAATCACATTTCTGACTTACCATATTAGGAAAATTCTGAAGTAAAGTTTACAGAGTTAACGTGGGCTTAATGAGTAGATTGGAAATGAGGTCAAGAGAAACGTTAATCATCAGGCATCACAGCAAATAGCTCCTGCCCTTGCCCTTGAGCTGCTCTGGAGCTCAGGTTGGATCCCCTAGGATGAGCAAAGCTGTGTTCAGAGCAACACTAAAGGCAGGTTAGCCTGTTGTACACCAAGAGGTCAGCAGGGTGAGAAACAGTTCTTCAGCTCTACTTGCTCAACAAAAAGCTTCCCATGCTCCTTCTTCTGTAGGGATAAGATATTCAAGAAACACTGATAGAGCAGTGTTTCTCAAAAGATATTTACAGTCCATCTGGTACAGACAGTACAGTACTACCTGGAGCCTTGTTTAAAATCCAGCTTCCCTCCAGACCACCTGGGAAACTTCTCATGCTGACTCCTATGCACCTAGCTTGCAAACCAAGCTCTGTGGGAAGTCAGGTTACTAGCAGAATGTGTGCTGGACAACCACAGAGCAACTGGAAGGAGTGGGGGAATCTTAAGGCTGGTACCAAGAAGCTATACACCCAATGCTAGTGTTTCCCAGACCAGGGCATAGGCCTTCCAGGAAATAATTATAATAATCAAAATTATTATCACTATTCTACTGAATTTGTTTAGTGCTTTCTATGTGGTTTAGTGGCTAAGTTGTATCCAACTCTTTGTGCCCCCACGGACTATAGCCCGCCATGCTCCTCCGTCCATGGGATTTTCCAGGCAAGAATACTGGAGTGGGTTGCGATTTCCTTCTCCAAGAGATCTTCCCCATCCAGGGATGGAACGTGGGTCTCCTGCATTGCAGGCAGATTCTTTACCAACTAAGCCACTTAGGGAAGTCTCTTATCTGGGTGCTTTTCATTATTAGCTCATTTACTGATCATAATAACTTGTTGAGACGGCAATTAGTCTTTTGCCTGGAGAATTCCATGGACAGAAGAGCCTGCCAGGTTACAGTCCATGGGGGTCTCAAAGAGTCAGACAAGACTAACACTTTCACACACATCTTTGTTTTACAAATGGGTCACTTGCCCAGGTCACACAGCTGGCAACAGCATGTCTCTGGTCAAGAGAGCCCCACTGCCCTGGACAGTGCTGGAGATACATCAGCAAACTGACAAATTTTTGCTTTTAGACTTCCCTTTTCGTGGTATCCTGAAGACTCAGCAGCCTTCCATTATGACTCCATGTAAAGAGACGTTTAGCAGGTTATGGTACAGTTGAGTAACTAATAGTGGCCTTTACATCATTTACATTTTGGTTATGTTTCCAAGTCTATATCCCAGTGATGTTAAATTAGGTTTCAGAGCTGCCAGAAGGCTAGCTCTGAAATTTATGAGACATCTTGGTCTCACCAAATAACTCTGGGAAACATTCCATCAGACATAAATTCTAAATCACGTCAGCACAATGCCTTCTGCAGATGGTTGCTTTTATTCATAAAATTAATCATTGCTAGCCTTAAGTATAGAAAAGGGTTTGTCCAAAACTTCACCCTCAATGACTGAGGCTTACATTTAGGGGAACCTCCATACTTTAAAAAGGTTTTTTTAAAAAACAGACATAGATAAGCCCACACTCCTCCATACCTTCCACAGACTACTAATATGTGATGTTAGATTTTCTCCAATAACGTTTGCCAATGGAAGAAAAGAGATGGAGAAGAAAAAGAAAAAAAAAGATATGGGGCTGAGATGCGATCTGAATGGCATAAAGAACTGAGAATTGAGACAACACAGTTCTTTGTATGGCTTCCCAGGAGGCTCAATGGTAAAGAATCTGCCTGCCAATGCAAGAGAGGCAGATTCAATCCCTGGGTTGGGAAGAGTCTCTGGAGGAGGAAATGGCAACCCACTCCAGTATTCTTGCCTGGGAAATCCCATGGACAGAGGAACCTGGTGGCCTGCAGTCCAAGGGGTCACAAAGAGTCAGACACAACTGAGCAACCAAGTGTGCAAGCACACGGTTCTTCCTACAACTGTGAACAGGAGCTACCTGGAGTTANTTCCCAGACCAGGGCATAGGCCTTCCAGGAAATAATTATAATAATCAAAATTATTATCACTATTCTACTGAATTTGTTTAGTGCTTTCTATGTGGTTTAGTGGCTAAGTTGTATCCAACTCTTTGCGCCCCCACGGACTATAGCCCGCCATGCTCCTCCGTCCATGGGATTTTCCAGGCAAGAATACTGGAGTGGGTTGCGATTTCCTTCTCCAAGAGATCTTCCCCATCCAGGGATGGAACGTGGGTCTCCTGCATTGCAGGCAGATTCTTTACCAACTAAGCCACTTAGGGAAGTCTCTTATCTGGGTGCTTTTCATTATTAGCTCATTTACTGATCATAATAACTTGTTGAGACGGCAATTAGTCTTTTGCCTGGAGAATTCCATGGACAGAAGAGCCTGCCAGGTTACAGTCCATGGGGGTCTCAAAGAGTCAGACATGACTAACACTTTCACACACATCTTTGTTTTACAAATGGGTCACTTGCCCAGGTCACACAGCTGGCAACAGCATGTCTCTGGTCAAGAGAGCCCCACTGCCCTGGACAGTGCTGGAGATACATCAGCAAACTGACAAATTTTTGCTTTTAGACTTCCCTTTTCGTGGTATCCTGAAGACTCAGCAGCCTTCCATTATGACTCCATGTAAAGAGACGTTTAGCAGGTTATGGTACAGTTGAGTAACTAATAGTGGCCTTTACATCATTTACATTTTGGTTATGTTTCCAAGTCTATATCCCAGTGATGTTAAATTAGGTTTCAGAGCTGCCAGAAGGCTAGCTCTGAAATTTATGAGACATCTTGGTCTCACCAAATAACTCTGGGAAACATTCCATCAGACATAAATTCTAAATCACGTCAGCACAATGCCTTCTGCAGATGGTTGCTTTTATTCATAAAATTAATCATTGCTAGCCTTAAGTATAGAAAAGGGTTTGTCCAAAACTTCACCCTCAATGACTGAGGCTTACATTTAGGGGAACCTCCATACTTTAAAAAGGTTTTTTTAAAAAACAGACATAGATAAGCCCACACTCCTCCATACCTTCCACAGACTACTAATATGTGATGTTAGATTTTCTCCAATAACGTTTGCCAATGGAAGAAAAGAGATGGAGAAGAAAAAGAAAAAAAAAGATATGGGGCTGAGATGCGATCTGAATGGCATAAAGAACTGAGAATTGAGACAACACAGTTCTTTGTATGGCTTCCCAGGAGGCTCAATGGTAAAGAATCTGCCTGCCAATGCAAGAGAGGCAGATTCAATCCCTGGGTTGGGAAGAGTCTCTGGAGGAGGAAATGGCAACCCACTCCAGTATTCTTGCCTGGGAAATCCCATGGACAGAGGAACCTGGTGGCCTGCAGTCCAAGGGGTCGCAAAGAGTCAGACACAACTGAGCAACCAAGTGTGCAAGCACACGGTTCTTCCTACAACTGTGAACAGGAGCTACCTGGAGTTAATCAAGACCTGAGGACGGAACTCAGATGTGGCTGAGTTAAAGGCATCAGGAGCAAAGGCATTCAGAAGCAGGACATCTGAAGAACAGTTTTTCTGATGCTGCTCTGGGGTTTGTTTTTTGAGGCCAGCACCAGAAATATTTCTCCAGGACCTTCTGCCCTTGTTCTCCTCTGCCCAGGCCAACCCACAAGATTACACAGCTGCACAGAATACCTCATTTGGTAACCAGTGTCTTAGACTTAGGTCAGATCTCTTTGGAAATTATTCTCTTCAATGATTCCTTATTCCTCACAAATTGTGCTTTAGAAAAGAGAAATATTATGATGGCAATGAACTATATGAATAAATATTTATTCATTTTAGGAAAATAAGAGATAAATGTGTAAAATTAAAGTCTTCTGTGTTATTTCTGGGCTTCCCTGGTGGCTCAGAGGTTAAAGCATCTGCCTCTAATACGGGAGACCTGGGTTTGATCCCTGGGTCGGGAAGAAACAGTTGAGAGGATGTGGCTGCTTGAAGCATTGTGTAAGAAAAATCATGGGGATTGTCCAAGTCTCTCTGAAATGAGTTCAATGATCAATGAGCAATGTCTGTCACAGGTGCTGGATAAGAAGTCAGAGAATGTCTGTTTAGTATTTACTATCACTATGAAAACTGTCAAATGCTTTTAGAGGCTGAATTCATGAGACCATAAAGAAAGTTGCAAGAAGACAAAGAATTTTTGCTACTTGGAAAAAGAGAAGGAACGGTTTTATTGCCTTAGATCTTCTGGCAGAATTTAGACCAGGTGTGCCCAAGGACAGTGGGTGGGGTGGAGTTGGGGAGGGGATTGGAGGGAGTTCCTGATGGAGATTTCCTTGGGGGCGGGACAAGTGAAGTTCAAAAACAAATCAGTGCTTTTGCTTTTATTTTTTGGGCAAGTCATCTTACATTATTTAGAATTTCAAATGATGTCAAAGAACGAGATTTTTATGCTTTTCAAATGGGAGCATGGATTAGAAAGAGTCAGAAATACTAACATAAACTCTTAAATATCGAAGACATTACTTTTTCCAGGGTCACTAAAAATGTTTTGTTAAATAAATAACATCAAACAGAAGATACAATCTAAAGGAAAGAATCCCAAGAGTACTTGCTTCTGGCATGTTCTCATGGCATATCATCTGATCTGATAAATATAAAGGTTGTTTTCACTTTGTAAATACAAGCAATGACTCAAAGAGCAGACCATGAGAAAATCAACAGCTGCCTCATGCTTATTTTAGGTTTTAAATTAACCATTATGTACCATAGGTAAATATAAATTATTATCCCAGGTTAGACTGCACAAGCAGTTTCATTTGCACAAGAATTTATTTTTAGTGTGTTATTTGAAAATTACTTCATAGGCGAAGGACTTGATAGAAAGTGTGTTAACTCAAGAATCCAAAGACCCAGGTTCAAGCCCTGGTTTTGACATAACTGTCATTTTGCCAATTAGCATAACTGTCACTTTGCAATAAACATAAACTTCTTGGACTCTGATCTTCACAAATGGAAGATGAGCAAGTTGTTATATTATCTCAAATATCCCTTTTGGCCTCAACATTCTGAGTCTAAATTGTAACAAAGCATACTAAAGAAAAGATTATCCAATACATTTAATGAGTTAAAAGTTTTTTGAATAGAGTCAAGTAATCAAAATGGATAAGAAAGGATACAAATGATCAAATTTGCTCTAAAAATCAAAAAGACAATGCTCATGAATTTGAACATTAGAATTTAGTTATTATTGTAAAGAAGGCAAAAATTTAGGAAGGAAGAAGCATAGTTTGGCAAAATATGACCCAGAACAGAATAAAATGGAAAACCAACTTCTTATGGATAACCAAGGGCAGCGTCATATCTCACATACGAAGAACAAGGTGATGGAGGGAAAGATTTGTAGCTCAGAAACAGACAAAATGTTCAATATGAGAGCATCACAGTGTTTCATAACAATGTTTAGAGTATAAAACATTACGTTACAGCTAACTGTCTTATTTGCCACTTGAAAAAAACCCACTTTTAGAAAAGATGCTTACCTGCAGCATTGACAATTCTATTTGCTCTCATAGATCCATGTGGTGTTTCAACATCCCATGTTCCATCTGACCTTGGTTTCAAAGAAGTCACTGGGGCAGGATATTTTAAAAGGGCACCATATTTCCTAGCCCCAGCCGCCAGGGCCATAGTTAGAGAGTAAGGATCAATGTGACCATCTCCAGGATTATACAGTCCAGCTAAAATCTAAATGGATCATATAAGAGTCAATATTCAAATGAATTTATATATATACTCACTCAGTATCCTGCCAGCAAATATTTAGTAAAGCTTAACTTTTTAAAAAAATGCATCATGGCGTCAGACTGCTCCATCTTCACTTTATTTTCCCTGTCCAAGTTCAGACCTAGGTAGGAGTCACATTTAGAGCCAAGTAAACAAGCTATTTGAAAGAAGTTTGCAATTGTCTCCAGCATTCATTCTTCCCCCAGAAAACAAGGGAAGATAAATGTTTTTTCAGACACATAAGACGGAGAAGGCAATGGCACCCCACTCCAGTACTCTTGCCTGGAAAATCCTATGGGCAGAGGAGTCTGGTGGGCTACAGTCCAAGGGGTCGCTAAGAGTTGGACACGACTGAGCGACTTCACTTGGACTTTTCACTTTCATGCACTGGAGAAGGCAATGGCAACTCACTCCAGTGTTCTTGCCTGGAGAATCCCAGGGACGGGGGAGCCTGGTGAGCTGCCGTCTGTGGGGTCGCACAGAGTCAGACACAAAGTCGCACGCGACTGAAGCGACTTAGCAGCAGCAGCAGCAACCACTAAGAACAAAGAGTATCCAACAGCTGGCAGCCATTAGTTCCAGCTGGCAACGAAACTGTTACTAAATTCTGGTCAATGAAATGCAAATGAAAGGATCATGGTCACATGAGTCATTTTAAAAAGACAACTGGCATATGCCTCTTGTCCCTTCTTTGTCCCTTCCTCCACCCTGCTGTCTGTGATGCAGAGATGATGGTTGGTGCTCTAGCTGCCATCCTGGGATAAGAAAGAACAAAAGAGCCACACCCTAGGAATGGCAGGGCAGTGAATTAGAAGGCAACTGGGTCCCTGAAGCCGTCATGGAGGAGTCACCACTCAAGGCCTGGACTACCTAAATAAAAGAGAAATAAACACCTGTCTTGTCTAAGCATTATTACTTTGGCTTCTGACATTTGTAATCAAATCTAATATTAATTGATCAGTTATTTATATTTAATTATTTAATACTATTAATAAATTCACGTTAAATATATAACTGGTATTGGGGAAACATGTACTTGATTAAATCATTCAACAACTAGTTCTTAAATACCTACTTTGTGCTAGGGCTTGAGATACTGAGGGAGAAACAAAGAAGAATCCAACTCAGATGAAACAAGGAGGGAGCAGTGAAATATATAGTCTGTTCTCATCTATTTAGCAAAAATCTATTCAGCACCAACTATGGGCAAGAGGCTTTTGTCAACTTTTTTCTGCATCTGTTGAGAGGATCATGTATTTTTATCCTTTATTCTATTTATCCAATGTTACATTGATTGATTTTTCAGGTTTAACACAGCATAAGGGATAAATTCCACTTGGTTATACTAAAGAATCTTTTTTTTTTTAAGTTGCTGAATTCAATTGGCTAGTATTTTGTTGAGGATTTTTACATCAATATTCATAAGAGATACAGGTCTTTCTTTTCTCATGATGTCTTTGTCTAGTTTTGGTATAGATTCTGGCCTCATAGAATAAGTTGGAAAGGGTTCATTTCTCTTCTATTTTTGGAAGACTTTGTGAAGAATTGTAGTAATTCTTCTTTAAATGTCTGGGCCCAGTGAAGCCATCTGGGGCCCAGCTTTCCTTTGTAGGAAGTTTTGGATTACTAATCCAATCTCTGGTTACAGGTTTAGTGCAAGAGAATTTTGATTTCAATGGCATTTGTATTATTGTAAACTTCTAAATATCACTTATCTTCCCTGGTGGCAGTAAAGAAACTGTCTACAGTGCAGGAGACTGGGTCGGGAAGAACCCCTGGAGAAGGGAATGGCAACCCACTCCAGGAACCTTGCCTGGAGAGTTCCATGGACAGAGGAGCCTGGTGAGCTACAGTCCATGGAGTTGCAAAGAGTCAAATAGGACTGAGTGACTAACACACACACATCAATGTCACATTGGTCTTTTATAATGGATATGTCCTTATGCAGTGATCCTGTGTCTGTTTGATTTGGATCCCTGCCCAGATGCAGAGAATACTCTTCCCACATATTTCCACTGCCTAATATTTTTGAGAAAAATCTGTGAAGGTGAGGACTTGCAGCAAAGCAGCCCAAGATTGACATATAAACAGAATATGCTTCCTAGTAGTGGTGGCAGCACGTTAATGCAGACGATGCGATGCAACACCAAACTGCCATCACACTGTAATCACACAAAACTATAGACAAGGGAGTGTGGCAGCCTGTAAAGACCTCCAGAGGCAAGCAACCCCAGCTCCCAGATCAAAGCTATGAACTCTCTCGGATCAGAGACACTGCCAGACTTATCAGGGAGAAACACAAGCCTCTGCTTCCCTGAGCAGCCCTGGCTGATACCCTGAGGTAGTATGTATAGAGGAGTCAGAAAGCCTAGGTGCAAATCTCTGCTCCAGCTTTCTAACTGGATGGTCTTGGGCCCACTCTGTGAACCACGCTGCAATTTCCTGTTTCTTGATAATGTGTGTATGTGGGTGTGTCGGTGTGTGGGTGTGTTGGCATGGGTAGGTTCAGTCGCTCAGTCCTGTATGACTCTTGGTGACCCCATGGACTGTAGCCTGCCAGGCTCTCCTGTCCATGGAATTTTCCAGGCAAGAATACTAGAGTGAGTTGCCATTTCCTACTCCAGGGGATCTTTCTGACACAGGGAATGAGCCCACGTCTCTTGTGTGTCTCCTGCATTGGCAGGCAGATTCTTTACCACTGAGCCATCTGGGAAGGCCAAATGCTTTTTATTTTTATTGTGAAGATTAAATGAGATTATACATGTAAAAGGCTTAGCATAACACCTAGTACATAATTATGTGCTGTAGTGTTAGGGAGTACAGTATTAGTCATTTTTACTATTATTCAAAAGGGATTATCACTCAGCAAAAAAACACTAAATATCCAAATGTATTTTCTTAGCCAAATTTGGTTAGATCAATAACCTGATACAGAGATTGTCAAGCTAGTTATTTGAGTTAGGGGATATTTGTGTAGCAATATATATTAGGTATAGCATGCATTTCTATCTTTGATTTTATAAGAAAAATTAATAATACATTCTTTCTACACACACATTTATCACACCCAGTTATTTTCTTTGCATGTCTCAAGCAGAAAGTTTATTATAAAAACCTCTAGATCTGCTGCTGCTGCTGCTAAGTCGCTTCAGTCGTGTCCAACTCTGTGTGACCCCAGAGACGGCAGCCCACCAGGCTCCCCCGTCCCTGGGATTCTCCAGGCAAGAACACTGGAGTGGGCTGCCATTTCCTTCTCCAATGCATGAAAGTGAAAAGTCAAAGTGAAGTCGCTCAGTCGTGTCCGACCCTCAGCAACCCCATGGACTACAGCCCAACAGGCTCCTCCATCCATGGGATTTTCCAGGCAGGAGTACTGGAGTGGGGTGCCATTGCCTTCTCTAGATCTGAGGGACACAGTAATAGAGAGGTATTGAAAATGTTTCCTTGATTGTCATGGGTAGAAAACTAATCAGAATGTTCATTACTTTTACTTTATTTAACATACATAATATCCCACCTTCTCATTTACCCAAATTTCAGCATTAAACATCTGATTTTGTCATTCAAAATGTATGCACAAAGTTTTTCTATTTTTAATTAACTTTCTAAAATAACATTTTCTAATCTTAATTAAAATTAACAAATGGTGAAAATGCCCTTAAGATAAATACCTTATTCATGTTGAGTAAAGGAAACATTTCTTGAATTTTTTCAGGTTCGATAATATACTGCTCTGTTGCATGCCAGCCTGTCCGAGTCATTTGATATTTAAATTCATCTACCCTTACAGGAGTGGTAGCAATTCTGATACTACCTGGCTGATGGAATCCCACCACCTGCAACAATAAAAACTCATGAATAAATGATGATTTGGCACTCAACCATGGTTCTCCTCCAGCACAGTGAAAATGCAGGTGTGCCAGAAAAGAGATTCACCGTGCATGACAGTGATAACTATACACCATGTTTGCCTCATACAAAATGATATTCATTCAAGGAGTATGCACTAAGTGCCTCCTCTGTGCCAGGCACCATATACTAAGCCCTTAGAGATACGGTTCTGAACAAGAGAAAGACCCTGCCTGGATGGAGCTTTTACAGTCTGCAGGTAAAGACAGATAACTAAATGCATAATTACAACACGAGCTAGTGTTTATCTATGGAGTGGAAGAAAATTTTGTGAAAAAAGAAAAAGTTGAAGAGGGAACATGAAGAATTAGAATGTTGCAACAAGGAGAATAGGTATGAACTGAAAGAAACATTCATTTGGCATTTATTGAAGTTCTTTACTTGGCCAAGCACTCCGCGAGCCCCTGAGTGACAGAGATCAAAAACGAA
Organism: Raphicerus campestris; assembly: GCA_006410735.1. NCBI lineage: Eukaryota > Metazoa > Chordata > Mammalia > Artiodactyla > Bovidae > Raphicerus > Raphicerus campestris. The sequence continues at coordinate 244,175 of SJYW01041178.1, read as the reverse complement.
GTCCTTGGACTTCCCCTGTGGCCCAGGGGTTAAGACTCCATCTGCCAGTGAAGGAGACGTGAGTTTGCTTCCACATGCTGTGGAACAGCGAAGCCCATGAGCTGTAACTACTGAGCCTACATGCCCTAGAGCCTGTGCTCCGCAACTAGAGAAGTCCCTGAACTGAGAAGGCTGCACGCTGCACCTCGCGAGCAGCCCCCGCCTGGAGCAGCGCCCCCGCGCGGAGCCCCGAGAGCCCGCGCAGCAACGAAGACCCAGAACAGCCGCAGAGAGGTGGTCCTTATCCTCAACTTGCTCAGAGTCTGTAGGAAAGACCAATTAAATAAACTAAATAAAGCAACAACCACAACTGAGAGAGATTCGTGTTATAAGAGGGTTGTGCACACCTGTTCTTAGAACCAAGAGATGCACGCTCAGTCCCATCTCATTGCTGGGTGAAGAAAGTTAGGGATGGCTTCTCAAAGCAGATGACTCCCGGGAAGGTAGAGGGTGACGCTGAAACGGGGACCAGAGGCAATATCGTCTCAGGGACAGAGATGAGCTCATTCTAGAACTGTATATAATTAAGAATAGCTGAAGCATATAAGCAGAGCAAAGAGTGGCAAGAGAAAATGTTGGGAAAGCAGGCAGGGCTTAGCTTATAAAGGCCCCTCTTTGGCTTTTGTCCAGTAGACTGTGGGGAGCCGTGTGATGGCTTTAGGAAAGGGAAATGGCTTGAAAATTTTAAGTAGACTTCAGTCTTAGTCTATGGATACTCTTTGCCTGCCACTTTATTTT
>SJYW01041178.1:214559-242704 GCA_006410735.1 Raphicerus campestris | reverse complement strand
TATGGGCAAGAGGCTTTTGTCAACTTTTTTCTGCATCTGTTGAGAGGATCATGTATTTTTATCCTTTATTCTATTTATCCAATGTTACATTGATTGATTTTTCAGGTTTAACACAGCATAAGGGATAAATTCCACTTGGTTATACTAAAGAATCTTTTTTTTTTAAGTTGCTGAATTCAATTGGCTAGTATTTTGTTGAGGATTTTTACATCAATATTCATAAGAGATACAGGTCTTTCTTTTCTCATGATGTCTTTGTCTAGTTTTGGTATAGATTCTGGCCTCATAGAATAAGTTGGAAAGGGTTCATTTCTCTTCTATTTTTGGAAGACTTTGTGAAGAATTGTAGTAATTCTTCTTTAAATGTCTGGGCCCAGTGAAGCCATCTGGGGCCCAGCTTTCCTTTGTAGGAAGTTTTGGATTACTAATCCAATCTCTGGTTACAGGTTTAGTGCAAGAGAATTTTGATTTCAATGGCATTTGTATTATTGTAAACTTCTAAATATCACTTATCTTCCCTGGTGGCAGTAAAGAAACTGTCTACAGTGCAGGAGACTGGGTCGGGAAGAACCCCTGGAGAAGGGAATGGCAACCCACTCCAGGAACCTTGCCTGGAGAGTTCCATGGACAGAGGAGCCTGGTGAGCTACAGTCCATGGAGTTGCAAAGAGTCAAATAGGACTGAGTGACTAACACACACACATCAATGTCACATTGGTCTTTTATAATGGATATGTCCTTATGCAGTGATCCTGTGTCTGTTTGATTTGGATCCCTGCCCAGATGCAGAGAATACTCTTCCCACATATTTCCACTGCCTAATATTTTTGAGAAAAATCTGTGAAGGTGAGGACTTGCAGCAAAGCAGCCCAAGATTGACATATAAACAGAATATGCTTCCTAGTAGTGGTGGCAGCACGTTAATGCAGACGATGCGATGCAACACCAAACTGCCATCACACTGTAATCACACAAAACTATAGACAAGGGAGTGCGGCAGCCTGTAAAGACCCCCAGAGGCAAGCAACCCCAGCTCCCAGATCAAAGCTATGAACTCTCTCGGATCAGAGACACTGCCGGACTTATCAGGGAGAAACACAAGCCTCTGCTTCCCTGAGCAGCCCTGGCTGATACCCTGAGGTAGTATGTATAGAGGAGTCAGAGAGCCTAGGTGCAAATCTCTGCTCCAGCTTTCTAACTGGATGGTCTTGGGCCCACTCTGTGAACCACGCTGCAATTTCCTGTTTCTTGATAATGTGTATATGTGGGTGTGTCGGTGTGTGGGTGTGTTGGCATGGGTAGGTTCAGTCGCTCAGTCCTGTATGACTCTTTGTGACCCCATGGACTGTAGCCTGCCAGGCTCTCCTGTCCATGGAATTTTCCAGGCAAGAATACTAGAGTGAGTTGCCATTTCCTACTCCAGGGGATCTTTCTGACACAGGGAATGAGCCAACGTCTCTTGTGTGTCTCCTGCATTGGCAGGCAGATTCTTTACCACTGAGCCATCTGGGAAGGCCAAATGCTTTTTATTTTTATTGTGAAGATTAAATGAGATTATACATGTAAAAGGCTTAGCATAACACCTAGTACATAATTATGTGCTGTAGTGTTAGGGAGTACAGTATTAGTCATTTTTACTATTATTCAAAAGGGATTATCACTCAGCAAAAAAACACTAAATATCCAAATGTATTTTCTTAGCCAAATTTGGTTAGATCAATAACCTGATACAGAGATTGTCAAGCTAGTTATTTGAGTTAGGGGATATTTGTGTAGCAATATATATTAGGTATAGCATGCATTTCTATCTTTGATTTTATAAGAAAAATTAATAATACATTCTTTCTACACACACATTTATCACACCCAGTTATTTTCTTTGCATGTCTCAAGCAGAAAGTTTATTATAAAAACCTCTAGATCTGCTGCTGCTGCTGCTAAGTCGCTTCAGTCGTGTCCAACTCTGTGTGACCCCACAGACGGCAGCCCACCAGGCTCCCCCGTCCCTGGGATTCTCCAGGCAAGAACACTGGAGTGGGCTGCCATTTCCTTCTCCAATGCATGAAAGTGAAAAGTCAAAGTGAAGTCGCTCAGTCGTGTCCGACCCTCAGCAACCCCATGGACTACAGCCCAACAGGCTCCTCCATCCATGGGATTTTCCAGGCAGGAGTACTGGAGTGGGGTGCCATTGCCTTCTCTAGATCTGAGGGACACAGTAATAGAGAGGTATTGAAAATGTTTCCTTGATTGTCATGGGTAGAAAACTAATCAGAATGTTCATTACTTTTACTTTATTTAACATACATAATATCCCACCTTCTCATTTACCCAAATTTCAGCATTAAACATCTGATTTTGTCATTCAAAATGTATGCACAAAGTTTTTCTATTTTTAATTAACTTTCTAAAATAACATTTTCTAATCTTAATTAAAATTAACAAATGGTGAAAATGCCCTTAAGATAAATACCTTATTCATGTTGAGTAAAGGAAACATTTCTTGAATTTTTTCAGGTTCGATAATATACTGCTCTGTTGCATGCCAGCCTGTCCGAGTCATTTGATATTTAAATTCATCTACCCTTACAGGAGTGGTAGCAATTCTGATACTACCTGGCTGATGGAATCCCACCACCTGCAACAATAAAAACTCATGAATAAATGATGATTTGGCACTCAACCATGGTTCTCCTCCAGCACAGTGAAAATGCAGGTGTGCCAGAAAAGAGATTCACCGTGCATGACAGTGATAACTATACACCATGTTTGCCTCATACAAAATGATATTCATTCAAGGAGTATGCACTAAGTGCCTCCTCTGTGCCAGGCACCATATACTAAGCCCTTAGAGATACGGTTCTGAACAAGAGAAAGACCCTGCCTGGATGGAGCTTTTACAGTCTGCAGGTAAAGACAGATAACTAAATGCATAATTACAACACGAGCTAGTGTTTATCTATGGAGTGGAAGAAAATTTTGTGAAAAAAGAAAAAGTTGAAGAGGGAACATGAAGAATTAGAATGTTGCAACAAGGAGAATAGGTATGAACTGAAAGAAACATTCATTTGGCATTTATTGAAGTTCTTTACTTGGCCAAGCACTCCGCGAGCCCCTGAGTGACAGAGATCAAAAACGAAGTCCTTGGACTTCCCCTGTGGCCCAGGGGTTAAGACTCCATCTGCCAGTGAAGGAGACGTGAGTTTGCTTCCACATGCTGTGGAACAGCGAAGCCCATGAGCTGTAACTACTGAGCCTACATGCCCTAGAGCCTGTGCTCCGCAACTAGAGAAGTCCCTGAACTGAGAAGGCTGCACGCTGCACCTCGCGAGCAGCCCCCGCCTGGAGCAGCGCCCCCGCGCGGAGCCCCGAGAGCCCGCGCAGCAACGAAGACCCAGAACAGCCGCAGAGAGGTGGTCCTTATCCTCAACTTGCTCAGAGTCTGTAGGAAAGACCAATTAAATAAACTAAATAAAGCAACAACCACAACTGAGAGAGATTCGTGTTATAAGAGGGTTGTGCACACCTGTTCTTAGAACCAAGAGATGCACGCTCAGTCCCATCTCATTGCTGGGTGAAGAAAGTTAGGGATGGCTTCTCAAAGCAGATGACTCCCGGGAAGGTAGAGGGTGACGCTGAAACGGGGACCAGAGGCAATATCGTCTCAGGGACAGAGATGAGCTCATTCTAGAACTGTATATAATTAAGAATAGCTGAAGCATATAAGCAGAGCAAAGAGTGGCAAGAGAAAATGTTGGGAAAGCAGGCAGGGCTTAGCTTATAAAGGCCCCTCTTTGGCTTTTGTCCAGTAGACTGTGGGGAGCCGTGTGATGGCTTTAGGAAAGGGAAATGGCTTGAAAATTTTAAGTAGACTTCAGTCTTAGTCTATGGATACTCTTTGCCTGCCACTTTATTTTCAAAGTACTAATATAAATGAGATGAGATGAAAATAAAAGGTGTTTTAAGGGAAACACTTTTCAAAGTCATGTGACAATCTGGCATGTATGATCATCAGATCCTTTGCAAACCAGTGCTGAAAGGCTCTGATTTCTTAGTTTCCAGCTATAGTAGCTGACCAAAGATATTTTTAAAGACTACTTTTTATTCTCTTCTCATTTAAAAAATCAAGAGGAGCAGGTAATTACATTGGTAATATACTTCAAGAAATTCAATTGATTAAAAAGTAGGCTCTAGAGGTTCTCATCTAAAACTCTCATCAGAATCTTCTACCACATTAGACATTCCATGTGCCATAGACATCACTACAGACAGTGAAACATGACGATATCAAAATCCTTCAGTAATCTTCTGTATCTCAGAAACTGACCTAAAAGATAATTTCAAGTTAAATGCATTTACCTGTCCAGTTTCTTCTTCCAGTTTCTCATAAAGTTTGATGCTATAGTAATGTATTTTCTTTAAGTTTATTCCAGGATGAAAGTAAGTTGTTAAACCTGCCTTAAAAGTGGGGAGGAAAGGAAACACCAAAAAAAAAAATTAACATTTTCAAAATGTTAATAATTTATCTGTTAAGAATTAAATTACTGTTGGTGAGAAACTGAGAAGCACCAGCAAGTCCTTTGGGGGTGAAAATACATCAGAATCAGTTTGAACACACATTGCTTAAGGCTCATGACAGGTATAAGTACCCATCTGAGCCACATAAATAACGCAAGAATCAGCCAACAAACATATACATGAAGTCCATAAAAGTTATTAGAGAAAGAGTTGTTTGCAGATTCAGAAATGGGATGACTGAGATGGAATCACTTAGGTTAGGAATATACACTATTAGGAAGAATAGGGGGTGACATATAATGTGGACTCAAACTAACAAAGTATGTGCGTTCCCTTAAGGAGAAGAACTATGAACAAGCAAGCGAAGAGTTTCCCTTGTCCCAGTCCCCACCATTCCCTTGAACTGAGCAGCCCTCCTGTTTCCTTTCATGAAATTTCCAAAACTGAAGAACTAGAACACTCCCAAGAGCTAGAGCCTGTTGAGTGGTGAACAGACTTTGGTCATAGCTTAATTAATCAGTTTCATGAATGAGCACATAGACTCTACCCCACAAATATTTCCTGACTCAATACTGAATAATCTGTCTCAAGAAAATATCTAAATACTACATTCCAAAACCTCTTCTATCAATTCTAGCAGATACGATATAGCATCCAGACAAAGAATTTGAAGCAATGATGTGAAGCAGATTCTCTCAATTAAATGTCTGGGGCCCCGTTCTGTAGCTAATTTACCCTGGAAGCCTCAGCCAAACACAATCTGTTTAAAATAAAATCTGTTTAGGAGTATTTATAAGGTTCTTCTAAGATTGTATTGGGCATTTGGTTCTCTTGAACTCAAAGACACCCCCATTAATATAATATCACTTAGATGCAGAATCTAAAAAAAGATACAAATGAACTTATGTACAAAACAGACACAGACTCACAGACGTAGAAAACAAATGCTTACCAAAGGGGAAAGGGCTGGGGGAGGGATAAACTGGGAGCTTGAGATGAACAGATACACACTGCTGCTGCTGCTGCTAAGTCGCTGTGCGACTTCGTGTCCGACTCTGTGTGACCCCATAGACAGCAGCCCACCAGGCTTCCCGGTCCCTGGGATTCTCCAGGCAAGAACACTGGAGTGGGTTGCCATTTCCTTCTCCAATGCAGGAAAGTGAAAAGTGAAAGTGAAGCCGCTCAGTCGTGTCCGACTCTTCGAGACTCCATGGACTACAGCCCACCAGGCTCCTCTGCCCGTGGGATTTTCCAGGCAAGAGTACTGGAGTGGGGTGCCATTGCCTTCTCTGAGATACACACTACTATATATAAAATAGGTAAATAATGAGGATCCACTCTTTAGCACAGAGAACTATGTTTAATGTTTTGTAATAACCTGTAATAGAAAAGAATCTGAAAATATATATATATATCTGAATCACTTTGTATTATGTTGCTGCATAAGTAATTTCAGTTTTGCATTGTTGAACTTTGTCGTTTGATATCGGAATACATTCTTAAATAAGTGTCGTTATGCTATACATCATTCCAATGCACATTTCTCACTTTATGTTTTTTTGCCAATGACTTACTACTTGCTATGTATTTTATATTTATTTTAGGTTAGGGAAATGATTTTGACAAAAGCAAATTCAAGTGATTTTCTTATTTGAGTTCAATATAGGTCGGAAAGCAGCAGAGACAACTCACAACATAAACAACGCATTTGGCCCAGTGCGGTGGCAGTTCAAGAAGTTTTCTACAGGAGATGAGAGCCTTGAAGATGAGGAGTGCAGTAGCTGGCCATTGGTAGTTGACAATGACCAGTAGAGAGCAATCGTTGAAGCTGATCCTCTTACAACTACACAAGAACTTGCTGAAGACCTCAGCATCAGCTGTTCTATGGTCATTCGGCATTTGAAGAGAATTGGAAAGGTGAAAAGCTTGATAAGTGGGCATCTCATGAGCTGACTGAAAATTTAAAAAAATCATCATTTTGAAGTGTCATATTATCTTATTCTATGTAAAAATAATGAACTATTTCTTGATTGGATTGTGACATGCAATGAAAAGTGGATTTTATATGACAAGTGGTAATGACCAGCTCAGTGGTTGGACTGACAAGAAGCCCCAAAGCACTTTCCAAAGCCAAACTTGCACCAGAAAAACGTTATTGTCACTGTCTGATGGTCTGCTGCCCATCTGATCCACTATGGCTTTCTGAATCTTGGTGAAACGGTTACATCTGAGAAGTATACTCAGCAAATCGATGAAATGCATCAAAAACCGCAATGCCTGCAGCCAGCACTGGTCAACAGAAAAGGCCCAGTTCTTCTCCGCAACAATGACTGACCACACGGTGCACAACCAACGCTCCAAAAGTTGATCAAACTGGGCTACAACATTTTGCCTCATCTGCTGTATTCACCTGACCTCTTGCCAGCTGACTACACTTATTCAAGCATCTTGACAACTTTTTACAGGGAAAACACTTCTACAACTGGCAGCCAGCAGAAAATGCTTTCCAAGAGTTCACTGAACCCTGAAGCACAGACTTTTATGCTACAGGAAAAAAACATACTTATTTCTTGTTGGCAAAAATGTTTTGATTGTAATGGTTCCTATTTTGGTTAATAAGGATGTGTTTAAGTCTAGTTACAATGATTTAAAATTCATAGTCCAAAACTGCAAGTTTGTTTGTACCAACCTAACAGTGTGCCTGAAACTAACACAACATTGTAAATCAACTGTACTTATATTAAAGAAAAAACCCACCATTAAAGTTCATCAATCATCTTTTATGGACCAGAATCTTGGGGTGTCTATTAAGTACTTGCTCAAGTGTTTGGCTACTTTTCTAAAAAACATGCTCAACATATAAGTTCTCTTATAGTCCAGCCCCATAATGATGCAACTGTGAGTCAGACTCCCTAACTTTTTTAGCCAAACATCTCATCCTTCTTTACATGATCGGTATCTAGCATGATATGAAAATTTCTAGTTCAATAATAGACAATCTTTGGCTTTCAGGTATCTTCTGGAGAACTCAATTTTGTCTCCCTTTTATCTTGTGTCAGTTGAGAAAATGTATATTCATGAGCCTGGGCCTAGGATTCTGTCCATCATTCACTCCTCAAGATCCTTTAAGTTTAACCTAGGTTAAGTCAGGCCACCAGAAAGTGACCTGTCTACACTATATCAGTCTTCTTCTTTCCCAGCCTGGGAAGCTATTTTCATAGAATGAGTTAATGATCTCTCTTCTGGAAGAGTCACATGGATTTTTTTTTTGTAAAACTTTTACTCAAAATGTTTAGCTCAATATCCTTTGCCTAGGGAACAAATTCTTCTATGAATTTCTGGTGAAGGAAAAGTTAATCTTTCTTACTGAGCTAGAATAACTATTTCTATTGAACAATTCACACTAGCCTAGTTTCCCTGCTGCTAGGGCAGTGAGAAGTAAAGAATCTGCCTGCAATGCGAGAGACCTGGGTTCAGTTCCTGGGTTGGGAGGATCCCCTGGAGAAGGGAATGGTAGTCCACTCCAGTATTCTTGCCTGGAAAATCCCATGGACAGAGGAGCCTGATGAACTATAGTCCATGGTGTCACAAAGAGTCAGACGTGACTGAGTGACTAACACTTTCACATTTTATATTTTTAACAAATGGATACAAACCCCACTGAAACTCCTTATTTGGGAAAATATTAAATGTATTTAAATTTAAATGTATCTCTTGTATACATGAGAAATTTTTCTAGGTGATATATCATTTTTGTAAGAAAAAATCTAATCATGGTATCAACATTTCCAAGCATCCCTTCTCAAAATTCTTTCTTTCCAACAGGACTATTTTGCAAAAATTTGTTGTTTTTCACTTATTGTGAACATTACCTTGACTTTCAAGGAATAGGCTATGTCTATTTTTTCATATGTTTATACTACATAGACTGCCTGACAGCTATTTCCATCACTACAAAGATCACCAAACTGGGGACCTTTGTCTTTTTTCAAAATAAAAACTTTAAGTTTTACAGCTCTTTTAATTACTGTTACAGCATGACCAATTAATCTCTGTGTAGTACAATACTCTCAAACCAGTCACTCTCCTTTCATCACAAACAATATTATTTAAAGCCTTGTTTCTATAAAATCAATCACAATATCCTGGAGCTCAGTATCCTGTTGATATCCTACAACACGTGATCTGCAACGTGTCATGGTTGACTGAAGACAAACAAGAAAATGAGGATGCTTCCATTGTAGAGTGTCAACCTCTCCCTGGCCAAACTTGTCATCATACACAATATGTCAACCATATCAAAGGCAAGGGCTATTTATAAAGATCAGTAAAGATTAATTTCTTTCTTATATTTTACATAAAATAAATAGAAAGGCCTGATATTGTTTTCTTATACCCTAAATGGAAAGTTTTGCATCTTTAGTTCTCAGCCCTCCAAAACATCCTTTTTAGCACCGTTCCCAGGGGCAGCCTCTCCCAGGGACCCCTTGGGCCAAAACCACTTCTTACGCCATCCTCTCCCCTTTCCTTCCATCCTACAAGAAATATTCTATATTAGTATCAATAGTAGTATCAGGTGCTGACAAAGCAGTCTCACTAAAATACAGCAAAACCTCAAGACTTTGGGGATTTGTGACTCCATTTTGAATATTCATAAGCTGCGCCTTCCTCCCCACAGCATCTGATTCCCCTTGCTCCAGAAATGTTTAGTCTTGAGCGCATGTTTGTACTTCAGTGAAACTGTCTTTATTTTTGTATTCTGTTCCTCCAGCTGGCCCCTCAAACTTCCACATTTCCATACTTCCTCCAAAGCTTCTCTATGCTAAAAATGAATGGAGATATATATATATGTATACACACATAGAGATATATATATAATGGATTATTAATCAGCCATAAAAAAGAAAGAAATGTTGTCATTTGCAACAACGTGGATGAAGCTTGATGNTTTCCATATTTCCTCCAAAGCTTCTCTATGTTAAAAATGAATGGAGATATATATATATATGTATACACACATAGATATATATATATAATGGATTATTAATCAGCCATAAAAAAGAAAGAAATGTCATTTGCAACAACGTGGATGAAGCTTGATGGCATTATACTAAATAAAACAGGCAAAGAACTACAAATACGTAATACTGAACAATCTCATTTACATATGGAATCTATAAACAAACAAACAAAACAACAGAACTCAGAGATAGAGAGAATAGATTGATGGTTCCTAGAGGCAGGGGTTGGAGGATGGGTAAAATGGGTGCTGCTGCTGCTGCTAAGTTGCTTCAGTCGTGTCCGACTCTGTGCGACCCCACAGACAGCAGCCCACCAGGCTCCCCTGTCCCTGGGATTCTCTAGGCAAGAACACTGGAGTGGGTTGCCATTTCCTTTTCCAATGCGTGAAAGTGAAGTCGAAGCACAAACTTCCAGTTATAAGATAATAAGTCCTGGGGGATGTACCATACACCATGGTGACTATAGCTAACCACACAGTAATGCATATTTGAACGTTGCTAAGAGAGTAAATCTTAAACGGTTTTCTTTTCACAAGAAAAAGTTTTGTAACTATGTGCGGTAATGGATGTTAGTCAGACTTATTGTGATTATTTTTCAGTATATACAAATATCAAATCACTATGTTGTATACCTGAAACTAACATGTCAGTTATATCTCAAAAAATTCTAACATGTGGGATATCTTCATGATGCTCCTTGGTGGGAGACCCCTTGATTTGCAAGAATTCCTCTAACCAGCTTCCTAGGGCAATTCTGGTTTTGCTGTCTGTATTTGCAGGGACCGGTATAACCTGGCTTCTGATGCCTGAGTCCACCTTCAATTTATACTGAATGAACATCATTTTGTGAAGCAGAGTCTACAACTTTGTTCACAAAGCAGATAATGCCTTTCCAACTCATCTTGGTATCTCTCTGCTTAAGGAGAAATTATTTTGCACAGTGAACTTTTAACATGAAGCTTTCATCTTAAAAATGTTGCCCACTTTTCTTAAAAAGATCTTAGGCTAAGGATATGCCATTTTATTGTTACCATTATTATGCATGAGATGTTTAAGAAGTGATAGCGCAGGGAATCCAGTAACTAAAATGCAGGTTANTTCATCTTAAAAATATTGCCCACTTTTCTTAAAAAGATCTTAGGCTAAGGATATGCCATTTTATTGTTACCATTATTATGCATGAGATGTTTAAGAAGTGATAGCGCAGGGAATCCAGTAACTAAAATGCAGGTTACATCAAATCAATCAACTATAAATGAACAAATTAGTAATTAAAATGTTAGAATGCACACCCTCCTTTTACAATCCAGAAGTGTGACAAAGATGTGAGCCCACTGTCTCGGGTATTCCCACTAGTCAAAATTTTCCATCTGCCTACCTGCTCTCACCAGGACAGCTTCACGGCCCCCTCACTCCCTCACTTCTGCCCATCTCTGCTCAAGTGTCACTTTTTCAAAGTAGCCTTCAGGCTCTTCAGCNCAAATCAATCAACTATAAATGAACAAATTAGTAATTAAAATGTTAGAATGCATACCCTCCTTTTACAGTCCAGAAGTGTGACAAAGATGCGAGCCCACCGTCTCGGGTATTCCCACTAGTTAAAATTTTCCATCTGCCTACCTGCTCTCACCAGGACAGCCTCACGGCCCCCTCACTCCCTCACTTCTGCCCATCTCTGCTCAAGTGTCACTTTTTCAAAGTAGCCTTCAGGCTCTTCAGCCCCCATCATTCTTAATCCATTTTACTCAAGCGCATCGCTGATGTGGTTTCCATCTGCCCCACCAGCAGATGTGACTCTGTGAGGGCAGGGCTTTATTTTGGGCACTGCTGTGTCCTCATCTCCTAGAACAGTTCTGGCCTGACACGATACAGTGAGTGAATGAAAGCCACTCAGTTGTGTCCGACTCTTCGTGACCCAATGAACAGTTCATGCAATTCTCCCGGCCAGAATACTGGAGTGGGTAGCCTTTCCCTTCTCCAGGGGATCTCCCCAACCCAGGGATTGAACCCAGGTCTCCTGCATTTCAGGCAGATTCTTTACCAGCTGAGCCACCAGGGAAGCCCAAGAATACTAGAGTGGGTAGTCTATCCCTTCTCCAGTGGATCTTCCCAACCCAGGAATTGAACTGGGGTCTCCTGCATTGCAGGTGGATTCTTTACCAACTGAACTACCGGGGAAGCCTCGACACAATACAGGCTCTTCATAAATATTTGTTGAAAGAATAACCAAATATCTGCTTAAAAGAAGTTAGAGAAAGGTGGGGGATAAATACAAGCTTTCTAATACATGACAACAGGAAGCCTGCCTAGGAAGTCTGGCTCAGGGAGGCGAGAAGAGCCAGCGGTGTCCATGGCTTCCTGGACCATCTCCCCAGGTAGCAGGAAAAAAGCTGAGGCAGGACCAGTGACATGAGAGGCAGGTGTGCCAGCGGAGGCGCAGAAGAGGTTCTCGGGAAAAAACAGAGGGACACTCAAGGAGGACCAGGCCTCCATCCCAGACTGAGGGGTGAGGGGGCTGGCAGGAAAGGAAAGAAGGGAGAGAAACTGGGCTTGGTGCTGCTTTTCTAGAAGTCTCCATCCAGTTGGCAGGTGCAGTCTGACTACATGACCATGGGCACTCTGAACTAGGCTTAAGTCTGGGCAGGGCCCTCCCCCACACTCAGCTGGAGAAAGGCGATCCAACTATATCCCATACCATGAGCACATTCTGGGTGTCAAAAGGCCTCTAAAAGCCCCATTCCCTCTTGTCTCAGTGGAGGAAAGCTAACGACAGAGAGGGATGACAGGCAGAAGCTAACACTACCCAACTTTTTTAAAATCATAGTTGATGACGAGATGGTTGGATGGCATCACCAGCTCAATGTGCATGAGTCTGAGCAAGCTCTGGAAGTTGGTGATGGACAGAGAAGCCTGGCATGCTGCAGTCCATGAGATCACAAAGAGTCAGACACGACTGAACGACTGAACTGAACTGAACTGATAGTTGATTTACGATGTTGTGTTAGTTTCTGGTGTATAGCAAAGTGATTCAAGTTTATGTAAATAGACATGTATATATTCTTTTTCATATTCTTTCCATTTTGGTTTATTACAGGATATTGATTACAGTTCCCTGTACTATATAGTCAGACCTTGTTTATCTCAACTCTTCCTCCAAACAAAAATGGAATCTAATGTTGTTAAAAACTTCTTCCTCTCCCATCCTGACTTCAGAAATAACTAGATGGGCAGTATGAAAGTAGTGTCAATTGCCTCATTTACTTGAGCAGCTTTCCATCTAAGCCCAGTTATTGTACAGAACTGGAACAATTGTGCATACCGTTAAATATGCAAGATAAACTTGTCTTAATTAACACGAGAGCTGTATCACACGTCCTCAGCTGTCATAGTTAAGTCCTCATGAAGCCAAGCTGTTGTCGCCCAGCATTAAACTAAAATTATAAATTAATAAATATAAAAGGATGACTAAAGCCAGGCGAGGGTACATAGGTCTTAGGCCTATATTCAGCCACTACCCTTTGATACAAAAGCTAACACTTACTAATCGCTCACCATAATAACTTTATACATATTAATTCAGTCTTCATCATCACCCTATTTGGTAGTGACCATTAATATTCCCTTGTGGCTCAGCTGGTAAAGAATCTGCCTGCAATACAGGAGACCTAGGTTCAGTTCCTAGGTTGGGAAGATCCTCTGGAGAAGGGCAAGGCTACCCACTTCAGTATTCTGGCCTAGAGAATTCCAGGGACTGTATAGTCCATGGGGTTGCAAAGAGGCGGACATGACTGAGCAACTTGCACTTTCACTTATTAATATTCCCATTTCACACATTGGAAGCTTAAGTAACTTGCTGGAAGTCACATGAGTAGAAAAGGACAGAACCAGGTTGTGAATCCAGAAGCCGTATGTTCAAGATGATCTTATCAAGATGACCAACGTCATAAACGTTGATCACCACCCGGAAGTCCATCAACCTAGCTGCAATTGCACTTTCCAACACTATGAAAGGGGAACTCACTCTAAGGGGCTCACAGTGGGGAGCTGTGAATGGAAAAGAAACCAGTCGTGCAAGTGCATAACTTGGTGCCTGTGACAGTGCTGAGATGTTTTCTTACTGCATGCCAGGTGGATCCAGCAGTGAGCTCTGATTTCTCCAGAAGGACCACATCTTTCATGCCTGCTTTGGCCAAATGATAAGCCAGACTCACACCAACACAGCCACCTCCAATGATCACTGTTTCTGCTCTGTCTTTCCATCTTGCTTCTGCAGATAAGGGTGGGTTTTCCTCTCTGGAAGACAATTTAGTTAATAATAGCTTTACTAGGCTATGATACTTAAAGTTTTCTGTTTGTTTGTTTTTCTTTTTCTGACTAATGTGAGTCTCCTTATTTATCCTTCTAGTACTTAACATCTAGTGTCTGTGAGATTTGCATTTACTGATCTAATCATTTGGGGAGCCTCAGCCTTAGTTGGGAGAGGGAGAAGGACAGATCTGAACCCCATTTCCCGTAATTCTGACCCATTGTAGATAACTAAAAGAGCTAAAGAATTGAGCAGATGACTTCTTTTTCACAAAGAAACATAGAGAATAATCTATCTCAGTCTACTTTAAAAACACACTTATCATTTTATTCCATGAAAAACCATAATCATCATGAAGTCCATTATCTATAAATCTTGGATCATCTCCTCTCTCCAATGTTTTCCAGGCTGAAGAAAGCCAGGAGTACAACGTTGTTCCTCGCTTAAAGTCCTCTCCCCGTGTACCTGCTAATTATAATTACTGCTCGGCGGCTGGATATGTTTATATGCATGGCTGTCTTCCTAGCTAGCTAGATCATGAGTCTCTGCAGGATGAACTGTAAAGAAACAAGGTATAATAAGCCAAGGAAGACCATATATACCCCTGTGTTTGCCTTCCCACGGACCATCTCTGGATAAATACAGAAGACACTACAGTTGACTGAAGAAGGTGAGGGTAGGAGAGTCCTTGCAGGTAGAAACCCTTTGATTCTCTCTTTGGACGGGTGTGCATGAGGGAAAAAAAAAAATAATTCAAGAAATCCAAATGCCCATTTCTGGGGGTCAGAAGTGCCCAAGTGCCCACAGCCAGAGACGCATCAGCCCCTCGCTTGCAACCCCGCAGCTGTCCAGGCGCGGATCTCCGCGTAGACCGGCCCCACTCACCCTTGGCCGCTGCAGACTGAGCGCGGGCAGCCGGGGGAGCCCCTCAGCGGGAAGCCCAGCAGCCTGAGGCCCCGCAGCCGCCGTATGCCCGGACGGAGCATGGCGAGGCTGAGGGCGAGGGCGCGGGCATCGCCTCCCAAGCCAGCGGACTAAAGGGCAGGCGGGCGGGCGGGCGAGCGGGACCCTCCCCCGGGCGAGGGGCGGGCTCCTGGCTGCGCNTTTTTCTTTTTCTGACTAATGTGAGTCTCCTTATTTATCCTTCTAGTACTTAACATCTAGTGTCCGTGAGATTTGCATTTACTGATCTAATCATTTGGGGAGCCTCAGCCTTAGTTGGGAGAGGGAGGACAGATCTGAACCCCATTTCCCATAATTCTGACCCATTGTAGATAACTAAAAGAGCTAAAGAATTGAGCAGATGACTTCTTTTTCGCAAAGAAACATAGAGAATAATCTATCTCAATCTACTTTAAAAACACACTTATCATTTTATTCCATGAAAAACCATAATCATCATGAAGTCCATTATCTATAAATCTTGGATCATCTCCTCTCTCCAATGTTTTCCAGGCTGAAGAAAGCCAGGAGTACAACGTTGTTCCTCGCTTAAAGTCCTCTCCCCGTGTACCTGCTAATTATAATTACTGCTCGGCGGCTGGATATGTTTATATGCATGGCTGTCTTCCTAGCTAGCTAGATCATGAGTCTCTGCAGGATGAACTGTAAAGAAACAAGGTATAATAAGCCAAGGAAGACCATATATACCCCTGTGTTTGCCTTCCCACGGACCATCTCTGGATAAATACAGAAGACAGTACAGTTGACTGAAGAAGGTGAGGGTAGGAGAGTCCTTGCAGGTAGAAACCCTTTGATTCTCTCTTTGGACGGGTGTGCATGAGGGAAAAAAAAACATAATTCAAGAAATCCAAATGCCCATTTCTGGGGGTCAGAAGTGCCCAAGTGCCCACAGCCAGAGACGCATCAGCCCCTCGCTTGCAACCCCGCAGCTGTCCAGGCGCGGATCTCCGCGTAGACCGGCCCCACTCACCCTTGGCCGCTGCAGACTGAGCGCGGGCAGCCGGGGGAGCCCCTCAGCGGGAAGCCCAGCAGCCTGAGGCCCCGCAGCCGCCGCATGCCCGGACGGAGCATGGCGAGGCTGAGGGCGAGGGCGCGGGCATCGCCTCCCAAACCAGCGGACTAAAGGGCAGGCGGGCGGGCGGGCGAGCGGGACCCTCCCCCTGGCGAGGGGCGGGCTCCTGGCTGCGCGCGCTCCCGCCATCCCGTGCAGCACCGAGAGGCGCGACGGCACCGATCGGGGGGCCCAGAGTCAAGAAGGTGAGTTTCGGAGAGCCCGGGAGGTACTCAGCCCTCCTGGCCGGGGGGCTCCACCTCAGTCCCTGGCTAAGCTCTGCGGCCCGGGCGAGGCACTGGAGGGCTCTGAGCCTCCGTTTACCCCTCGCGAGTTGCCAGGACTACAGTACCGCCTCGGTGTCAGGACGAGACAGCAATCTTGGGTACCAGTTATGGAGCCTCGCCTCGGTACCTGCACCGCGGTAGTGCTCTATGCAAATTATCTCCGCTTCACTTTTATTCCCATTTTACAGGTGAGGAAACTGAGGCTCAGAGTCAGCAGACTAGTTCAGGCTCATAGATCGGGTCCAGGTGGAGCAGGTATTTGAAATATAGCCTTTCAGACTTAGGTGGCGCTCACGTTTTCTACCCTCAGCCCACCTGCACCCACGGCTCTTCTACTCAACTGTACCAGAGCGCGTTCCTCTCACGTTTGAGGAAGAGCTGTTGTCTGAACACCCCAAGCCCCGTACTGGCCTGAAACCGGTCCCGGAAGCAGCGGGGATGGAGGGTGGGGGTGTGCTGGGAGGAGGGGTAGGGGCTCCATCTCGTGTCGTCCTGCAGTACCGGTTTCCTAGCTCCCTTTTCCTGATGTGCTTGCCAGCTGTCGCCCTGTTCCCCTATTTTCATAGTAGATGTGCGCGTGGTCGGGAGGAGAGGTGACAAAACACAATTAGGAAGGGCATGAACTTGGGCGCGGAGCATCCCCAAACTCCTTAAAGCAAGCCACCTGTGCCAGCTAATTCAGAAGAGAGGGTGTGCAAGGCAGTGACAGTATAGAAGTGGAAACGTGCACCACCATTTCATTTATACTAAAAAGACAGGGGCAATCAAGATGCCCCATAGTCCTGGGCTCTGTAAATAAAGATCATTCACTTAATAAGTTATTAGGCAGCCAATTAAAAAGTTGAGTGTGGAAACAGGCTAAGTGCTTTGGCAATAAGTTACAAAAGGAGATATGAAATGTCACAGACTGATCCCAACTATATAAAAATATTTATACACACACTGTACAGAAAGACACAATAATGATAGTAATTACATAAGATGTGATATATGAGTTTAAAAAACTTAACAAAAACATATTTTGGATATATTTTCCTGGTTATAAAAGTAAAATATGGGCATTGAAGAAAATAAGCAGATAAAAAGAACCTTATGCTGATTTCTTTCTCTAAGCTTTCTCTAATACTATGTTTGCTTTTTAGTTCATTTCTTTAAAGGTTTTGTGTGTGTGTGTGTGTTTTAATATGCTTCCCCTGTTCTATTCCTTGCTGGCCTCTGCTCTTTGCAACACCAAGATTTTCATATGTGAGTCCATGCTAATGTGGTCCTGGGAGTTAAATGTTAGTGGGGTAGAGCTAAGCTCACCACTCTTCTCAGCTAACAGGTGCATCTTAAGTAGTCATTTAACTGCCACAGAGGACAGCTCCAATTGCTTTCTTTAATACAAATGAGCAGTTCCAGTGGCAATTTCAGGCAGATGGAGAGATATTTTAAGCAGACTGGACCTCTGGCAGCTTCCTGCCACAAAATGAAGTTGCCCTACTCCTCTGTATATGAATAAAGGTGCCCTGAAGCCAGATCTTAAATCCAAGAGGTCTAGATACTGCTATCTGCAAAATGAGGGCATCAGTGCCTCTCAGAGCTCACTCAGATCCCAGGGAGAGTCACTGCCAAACAGAAAGGGAGGATGGAATGAAAATATAGACATAGTGCAAATAATTTACCGTGTTCTTTATTTTACACAGTCCTCTGTTATTTTAGAGCTATATTTAGATTGTAAAGGTATAGCAGTTAACTGAGGTGGTAAGTCTAGCAGTGAAAGAGGGGCTAAAAGATGCTCTGAATGCATATATTGATAATTTATTTTGCTAATAGCTGTTTAGAAAATTGGCAAAATTTTAAAATACTGGACAAACCTCCAGAGGGCAGATCAAAATGTTTTACTTGTTATCATGAAGGCAACAGTTAAATTTCCACCATCATTTTCTTAAAACCCTAGCTAATTTTCTATTAGAGTATTATTTTTTTCCCTCCTTGTCAGGACCAAACTTGTAACATATGAGATATGTGACATTTTCAAAACAGTCCAGTCATCTCCTAACTCTTGGTATAGTTTATTAAGGGCCTACTTCCCCTGTGGCTCAGATGGTTAAAGAATCTGCCTGCAAAGTGGGAGACCCAGGTTCAACCCCTGGGTCAGGAAGATCCCCTGGAGAAGGGAGTGGCAACCCACTCCAGTTTTCTTGCCTGGAGAATTCCATGGACAGAGAAGCCTCGTGGGCTACAGTCCATGGGACTGCAAAGAATGGACACAACTAAGCGACTGTCACTTCACTTCACTTTGGGTGCTGTATGAGGTGGAGAGACAAGAAGGTGATAAGACAGGCTTGTCACCTGAGCCTCAAGCATCTTACAGCCAAACAGAGGCAACAGGTAAGTAACCAGATATGCAACACAGATGATGGATGCAGGAATGGAAGCTATATGAACTTCAGCAAGAGACAAAAGGGGATGCAATCATAAATAAGAGTAGGTCAGACAAGGCTTTGTTCTGGCAGCAGTGGAAGATAGTTTAGAGTGGGCTGGAGTGAACTGGAGACCATTATAATAGTCCAGGGCAGTAAGGATGGGGGAGGGGGCATATGTGAGATGTGTTAAATAGATACGCTTGGTGTAACCCTATGATAGATCGGATGTGGGAGGTGAGAGATTAACCTATAACAGCCAGAGTGTGTGTTAATATTTTCCCCTCTAGAACTGTTGAATGTGTAATATTCATTACAACTCTTAACAAAGTTAGCTTCATTGAAATGTGTTAGGTTTTCAATTTGGAATTTTGGACAAATGCTGATACCTTTGATTCTCTCTTCCACGCCTCTCCACAGCCTTTAGTCATTACCCTGTACTATGATGGTCTGTTGATGTAATGGCCTTCCCCAAGGCAACCAGAACTTGGAGCTTCTTGAGGGCAGTGAGCGTTATTCCAATGTTTATCCCTCTGGCCTAGAAACTGGATCTAGTATGTAGAAAGGTCTCAGTGAAAGTTTAAGTCCTTTTTATGTTTCAAAAGTACAAAATGAAAGGAGCAAATTGCACTCTATGGAGGGAGTAGGGAGAGAGATGAGAATCATAGAATACATTAACGTTTCTTCTACATTCAGCTAAAATTTATCTTTGGATATGAAGTATGGAAAAATAACCAGAGTCAGGAGCTCTCTCTGCCAAAATAGTGTTTCTGGTTGACACAGCTGGGCTGCATTCCACTTCCCTCCACAGGAAAATGGAGGAGGAAGGAGGCCAGGTGTTTAGCCTCAGGGCAGCCACTTCTAAGGTACCTTCCTGAGCTGCAGAAGTGACTGGGTCCAAGGGGCAGCTCTCCTATTCATGCACTGCTCTATGTCCAGCTGTAGGCAGAGCTGAGATGAACTGGCTGATATTTTCACTAAAAGGTTGTATCTTCAAACCAATTCAACCTAGTTAAGATTCATACAATTTTCACACAACAGTAGGATACAAATTTTATTCAAGTTCCCATAGACTGTAAACTAGGAGACACTTGGTGCCTTTCAGATCTGCTATATTCTTCTGTCTTTCTGTATATTCAATCTATTAATTTTTGAGAATTTGATATTGAAACCCCAACTAAAAATATTAATTTATCTACTTAAAAAATATACATAACTTTGTTCTGTATTTTCCAAGTCTCCTGCAAATGTGTTATCATACTTTCAAAATTTTAAAAAGAAAAAAGAAAAAGAGAAAAAGGTTATATCTTCAACTAACGTAGTCTATGCAAGAAGGATAAGGATTCCCATGGGGGTATTTGCAGTTTTTATAAATCAAAAGGAAGGTCTCTCTGAAAGAAAATGACACTTGACAAATGACCTGAAGGAAATGAGAGGATGAAGGAAATGAGAGGATGAACCATGTAGGTATCTGGGGACTTACTTTGTACTCAGTGGATGCCATTAGCCCTTGGATAACTGCTCTGGATGCAGTCTTTTATGCAGGTTATAGGTGGGCTGGCTAGAAAGGTGGAAAAATAGAGACTAGATTAGAAATTTAGAAGGTCTGACATCTACTGTTTTATCTACTGAGCTCTATGATCTTAAGCAATTCACTCAGCCTCTCTGAACCTGAGTTTCCTCATTTATAAAATTGCAATAAAAACTGTCTGTCCTGCCAGGCTCCCAGACTTGTTAAGAATACCAAATGATAACAAGCCTGGGAACATGCTGGAAAATGTAGGGCAGAACTATGAAATGCTGTGTCTAGTAGGATTATGTCCAATGGTTCACACAAAAAAGAGGTTTATTCTTCTCACCTAAAAAAATGCAGTCACAGTCCACGGTCTCAGAGCTCCTCTAAGCTGTCGTCAAGACACCAGGCTGCAGTTATCAGCCTGTGCCCTCAGCCTTAGCACGTGGCTTTCAATGGCATGGCTGCAAGATGATGGCTGTGGCACCAGGACTTGAGCTGATATTCTAGACAGGAAGGAGAAAAAGGGACAAGATGGAAGGGTGAGGGCATCTCTATCAAGAAAACAAATCTCTTTTAGAAATTTTTAGCAGGCTTTCACTTATACCCATTGGCCACCACTGTATCACATGGCCAGTACCCCACAGCAAAGGAGCCTGAGACCTGAGAATTTTTTTTAAGTTGGGGACATTGTCTCCCCAAACAAAATACATTAGCAAACACGAGGAGAAAAAAATGCACATTAGATAGGCGATAAGCAGTATCTACCACAAACATCTTGAAAACCAAAATATCATGGAATCAGCATTTTCACTATAATTTGATTCAGATTAAATGGTATTTAAGAAAAAATAGTCACAGAACTTGGGGCAAAACAAGTACCTGGATTGTCCAATACAGTCTACTCAAGTTTTCTGAAATACTATCAGGCACAGATGATTTTCACAAAACTGGAGATGTGAGACCATTGTACCCACCTTTCCTACAACTGGGAACTGCTTTTAGGAAGAATAAAAGGAACATGATTTTTCTTTCTACTCTTCAGGGCCTTTTGGAATGTCTGGATAGTGGGGAGGTTGTGGTTGGAGTTGGCAGCTTTCTCCTAACTCTGGAGAAGAGGGGCTACGTGAAGGCCGGGCTCTGGACTCCAGAGGCCGTAGCAGAGCATCCTAGTGCAGGTTGGTGCCAGCATCACCCTCAGTGGTTACCTGGGTGACAGTTGCTTAGATCTGGCTGAGAGAAGCTAAAGAGCGAGTGTTTTCTAAGGACTGTTTCACTTGCCAGAATTGCTAAGATATGGTGATAGCGGCTGTAAATGAATCAAGTAGAAGAAATGGCTTCTCTCTCTCCCATCCTCCCCACTCTGTGCGTGTGTGCTTGAGCTCTCTCTCTCACACACACACACACACACACACACACACACACACACACACCCTTGCATCTTTATGTATAGGGATTGCTAAAACATATATCCTAATATTTGTTCCATGAATATTTATTTACCTTATGTATATTCAAGAGTTTCTGTAACACAAGAAAACTATCATTGCTTTGGAGTCATCCATCTGGCTAATTTGCATATGATATTAAACAGTATGTTTGATAGGGATGATTAACGGTAATTCCAGGTGACTCAGCTGGCAAAGTATCCACCTGCAATGCGGGAGACCTAGATTTGATCCCTGGGTTGGGAAGATCCCCTGGAGAAGGGAATGACTACCCACTCCAGTATTCTGGCCTAGAGAATTCCATGGACTGTATAGTCCACGGGGTCACAAAGTTGGTCACAACTGAGCAACTTTCACTTTTCACTTTTAGTCTTAACAGAACTTAGACAGGTGATAGCCAGGTTCTGTTGTGGGGAGAAGAGGGGCAAAGAAATAAACACAGTTTTACTTCGTCCTCTTGACTGAAAAAAAAAAAAAAGTTGGAGGTAGAAACTGTGATAGAATTGGTTGGTAACATCAAATTGAAACTTTAATCCTGTAAAGTTTACTCTTTTTTGTATTTGCTTCCTAAATTTAAGTGGGAGATATAGCCAAAGAAGAAATGGGTGAAACAGGATACAAGCTGGGGTGGGACTTTTGATTTGTTCTCCTTTTCTTCATACATGCATAGTGTATCAGATGAATGTGGGTTTTACTGACCAGCTGAGTGACCCTGGACAAGCCATTTGATCTCTAAGGATGAGTTTCTTCATACACGNCATATATATATCACTCAACCATGAAAAGAATGAAATAATGACTTTTGCAGCAACATGAATAGACCTGGAAATTATCTCATTAAGTGAAGTAAATTGGATAAAAATTGTGGAATTTAGATTGTGGAATCTAAAAAATAATTATCAAAATGAATTTATTTACAAAATAGAAACAGACTCACAGATATAGAAAACAAATTTATGGTTACCAAATGGAATGGAGGGAGATAAAGTATAAGCTTGAGATTAACATATACACATATATATATATATTTATATATATATTAACATACACACACACACACACACACACACATATATATATATAGATATAGATATAGATATAATAGGTAAACAGCAAGGACCTATAGTATATCACATGGAACTATACTCAATTTCTTGTAATAATTTATAAAGAATCTGAAAAAGAATATATATAATATATATATGTGTGTGTATAGCTGAAACACTCTTCTGTACACTTGAAACTAACATAATATTGTAAATTAACTCTACCTCAATTGATTTTTTAACTTTTTAAAGATGCAGATAATAACCCTCCACCCCCATGGGGTTCTTCTGATCATCAAATAAGAACAGAGGTATGAAAGCTCTTAGCATAGGCATTTTGGGAAGAAGAGTCGCTCAGAAGAATGTTTATTGTCTAATTCTGAATGATTTTGAATACTGGTATTTATAGAGTCAATGAAGATGAAGGTGAAGGTGAAGTCGCTCAGTCGTGTCCAGCTCTTTGTGACCCGTGGACTGTAGCCCACCAAGCTCCTCTGTCCATGGGGTTCTCCGGGCAAGAATACTGGAGTGGGTTGCCATTTTCTTCTCCAGGGGATATTCCTGACCCAGGGATCGAACCCAGGTCTCCCACATTGCAGGCAGACGCTTTAACCCCTGGACAACCAGGGAAGCCCATAGAGTCAATGAAGAGGATGCTATCTAGTGAATGCCTATACACTGCAAAACAAAACAACAGCAACATGAAGGAGCTCTCAAGCTAGCCAGGACAGCTCCATTAACAGCCACTGATTTTTAAAATATGTCCAGTGACAAGGTGATATACATGCACAGAGAAATGGACAAGAACACCTAATACTTAAGGCAACTGGTAACCAAAATGGATCTTAAAGGTGTCTGGGTTAGAGGAGCCCATTCCAGAAAATGCATGAGGAAAGACATAAAGATGAGAAATAGTATGATGTAGGGAGGGATATCTGGCATTATAGTGTGGATAACAAGCATTAAGGAAGGAGTAATGGAAAATGATACTAAAACATTAGACAGGCCCTAAAGAACCTTGGGCACCATAAGGATCTTGAAGTCAACAGACAGGGACTGCAGAGATTTCAAGGGGGATTAAGCAGAAAACTGAAACAGACAAGAAGGAACGTAGACAAACCTTTGCCTTCCACTCCCCTTTTTAAATGTGTGCAGATTTGTTTTCAGGAACAGTGGTTTTCAGAGTCCACTTCCTCAGTACCACCCCTCTGTGTTATACATCACCTGTTTACCTTCATCAGTAAAGCCAGAAACAAGTTTCATTCTGTGTGAACATGCAACTGTGTCAAAGGACCATAAAAGTTCTTTCTGGAGCATCCTCCTTAAACCAGACCAAATCACCTGAACAGAACAAGACCAAAACTCCTCTGCATCAGACTGTGAACCCAGCTCAGAATTTGGTGTAAGTATATAAAAACTACCCCTAAGAAAGGCAGACACTTATCTATTTGCCAAGTTTCTACTTTCAAATAGGTTCTGTGTTTCTCATTCCTTAATTCCACAAGCATTTGGTAAGTCCTTTCTCTCCCTGAGAAAACCAAGATGGATGAAGGAATGTCGATCATTGTTCTCCAGGAGACCCTGAGACAGGATTTCTGCACATATGATTCTTAAGGAAAGGTTCCTAGGAAAAACCTAAAGGGAAGAGCATAGGAAAAACAAAGCAGAGAAAAGACAAAAATCAAGGAAGGATGTGATTTCAGGTAAAGTCTCACAGCAGATTGCTCTACCCTGATCCTATAGAGCCCTGGGATACAAATTAAGTTCTAGAGCTGGTGCCAGTTCAGAGCAAGGGAGCTAGTCTTTCATACTCCTACACAAGCCCATCATCGACAAGTCATCCCAGTGACTTCTGGCTCTCTGTGCTGCATACAGGCCAGTTTCAATAGCCTAGGGTCTCAGTGTAAGCCCTTAGAAGCAAAGTCACATGGGAGCTGGGACAGAGATACAGAGAGAGTAAAAAAAAGTCTGAGTGAATCTTGGGGTCTTCTAGCACCATCAAGGAACTTATCATAGTCTAGACAAACAGGATTGGAGAGATGTAACTATGACTTTTGGAAACTTTGAATAAAAATGAGCTTCCTATGCCATGCAAGCAAAGACTGAAATAATTAGCTTTCCTGGGCATCTGAGGAAACCACTCATTGTAGTGGAGACATTGGTTTGCTTTTGGTGTAAACTGTTTTATCTTTCCATGTTTCTGCTGTATGAACCTTGATCACTTCACTAACTACTTCTAGTTTACAATCAGTCATGACACAAATGTACCCCTGGCATCAGGGCAATCTGTGATCAGTGTGACTAGCAAGTATTAATTATTTGACTTGTTTCTTCACTTGGTCGAGTCTTTTTGTGATCAAAAAACTTCAGGTGCTCCAATAGCAATTGGTCATAAATATTCAAGTTTATCTACAAAGCTACTTTGAATAAAGCTACTACAGGTGAAAAAAATCATACTTTGCAGTAGAACCAGGGACTTTTCTTTATCTTTGGTTCATACGTTTATCAGTGTCAAATTCAATTTACATATCAGAGCTAAAACAAATGCATATTGACTCACCAGTTTATGGATCTGCTTTCAGCCTCATCTAAAATTTCTTACCATCAAGGCATAGCACATGGCTAAGATTAAAACAGTAGTTTACATGTTTAATAAGAACATGAGAGTGATGCTATTTTCTTACACAGTTAATTGATTCTATCCCAAATGGAACCAGACATTAAATGACTCTCCCTCAAATGTTACCTGTTGTAATTGTGCATATTTTGACTTAAAAATTGTCTCATCCTTGAAGGACATAAAATTGTATCAAATTTACTCATCACTTATCTAAGAATACTGCAGTCCTTTGGAATTATTAGATAGTTTAAGTGAGAAATTTAGGCTAATACTTGTTACAATTAACATTTAATCTATTTCTAGAAAATATTCCTTCACACGATGACTTCTCACAGGCCAAAATAAGCATTAGCTGTGTGCTTATTTTTATTCTCAAAAACTTCCAGAAATGTTTTTTGCAACTTATAAGATAGTTTAAGAGAGGATTGCAAATATCAAAAAAAGAGATAAAGTTGGCAAAAAATAAGGACAGGGACAAATAGTAAAAGCACAAGAAAGCATATTATAATGGTCTACATAACTACTGAAGATTGAGAAGACTCTTGAGAGTTCCTTGCGGGGGGGGGGGCAAAAAAATAAAAAAAAACTATAGTTTTTCTCTTTTGTTTATAAAAACATATACCAAAGCATAGTTCAAAATTCATGCAAAAAAATGTGTGACTGTTTTCCTTCAACTTTGGCTGTTAGAGTTAACAAATGTTTAATATGTGTCTATAATATGACATCAAACAATGGACTGGTTCAACATTGGGAAAAGAGTACATAAAGGCCGTGTATTATCACCCTGCTTATTTAACTTATATGCAGAGTACATCATGAGAAATGCCAGGATGTTTGAAGCACAAGCTGGAATCAAGATTGCTAGGAGAAATATCAATAACCTTGGATATGCACCAATCTTATGGCAGAAAATGAAGAGGATCTAAAGAACATCCTGATGAAGATGAAAGAGGAGAGTGAAAAAACTGGCATAAAACTCAACATTCAAAATCTAAGATCCTGGCATCTGGTCCCATTACTTCATGGCAAATAGATGGGGAAAAATGGAAATAGACAGACTATTTTCTTGGGCTCCAAAATCATTGCAGATGGTGATGGCAGCCATGAAATTAAAAGACACTCTTTGGAAGAAAAGCTATGACAGCCTAGACATCATACTCAAAAGCAGAGACATTACTTTGCCGACAAAGTTCCATCTAGTCAAAGCTATGGTTTTTCCAGTAAACATGTATGGATGTGAGAGTTGGACCGTAAAGAAGGCTGAGGTCCAAAGAACTGATGCATTTGAATTGTGGTGTTGGAGAAGACTCTGAGAGTCCCTTGGACTGCAAGGAGATCAAACCAGTCATTCCTACAGGAAATCAGTCCTGAATGTTCATGGGAAAGACTGATGCTGAAGCTGAAGCTCCAATATGTTGGTCACCTGAGACAAAGAGCCAACACATTAGAAAAGACCCTGATATTGGGAAAGATTGAAAGCAGGAGAAGAAGGAAACAACAGAGGATGAGATGGTTGGATGGCATCATTTACTCAAGGAACATGAGTGTGAGTAAGCTCCATGAGATGGTGAAGGACAGGTAAGCCTGGTGTGCTGCAGTACATGGAGGTCACAAAGAGTTGGACATAACTGAGCAACCGAAAAATACCAACAACATATCTACTGGGGTAAAACTAACCACAAAACATATTAATTTGTTAGTTAGAATAACTTTTCAGGAAAATGTAGACCAATCAGAGGAAAATAGGCTTTCTGAAAAAGCAGTCAAAGAAAAAAATTGGGGTCTATAAGAGAAAATTAGCATCTGATTGTATAACTTTTATCTCACAAGTATAACATTACTTACCCACACTTGGAAGAAAATCAAATTCTATTAAAGTCACTGTTGAGTAAAGATGAACTGACAGCCCCAAAGCAATTATCTTAAAAAGACATGGAATTAAAAAAAATAAATAAAGTCTCCCAATATTATTGTGTTATTGTTAATTTCCCATTTCATACTTGTTAGAATTTGTCTTACATATTGTGGTGCTCCTATGTTGGGTGCATATATACTTATAATTGTTATATCTTCTTTTTGGATGATACTTTGATCATTATGTAGTGTCTTTCTTTGTCTCTTTTCACAGCCTTTGTTTTAAAGTCTATTTTATCTGATATGAGTATTGATACTCTTGCTTTCTTTTGGTCTCTATTTGCACGGAATAACTTTTTCCAGCCCTTGACTTTCAGTCTGTATGTGTCCCTTGTTTTGAGGTGGGTCTCTTGTAGACAACATAACAGAGGTCTTCTTTTTGTACCCATTCAGCTAGTCTTTGTCTTTTGGTTGGGGCATTCAACTCATTTACATTTAAGGTAATTATTAATAAGTATGATCCCACTGCCATTTACTTTATTATTTTGGGTTTGAGTTTATACACACTGTTGTGTTTCCTGTCTAGAGAATATCCTTTAGCATTTGTTGGAGAGCTGGTTTGGCGGTGCTGAATTCTCACACCTATGGATAGATCAACTAAACAGAACATTAACAAGGAAACACAAATTTTAAATGATACAATAGATCAGTTAGACCTAATTGATATCTATAGGACATTTCACCCCAAAACAATGAATTTCACCTTTTTCTCAAGTGCACACAGAACCTTCTCCAGGATAGATCACATCCTGGGCCATAAATCTAGCCTTGGTAAATTCAAAAAAATTGAAATCATTCCAAGCATCTCTTCTGATCACAGTGCAGTGAGATTAGATCTCAATTACAGGAGAAAATTTATTTAAAATTCCAACATATGGAGACTGAACAACATGCTGCTGAAAAACCAACAAATCACAGAAGAAATCAAAAAAGAAATCAAAATATGCATAGAAACGAATGAAAATGAAAACACAACAACCCAAAACCTGTAGGACACTGTAAAAGCATTGCTAAGGGGAAAGTTCATAGCAATACAGGCATACTTCAAGAAAAAAGG
>SJYW01041178.1:197415-212497 GCA_006410735.1 Raphicerus campestris | reverse complement strand
AACAAATGGGATCTAATTAAAATTAAAAGCTTCTGCACAACAAAGGAAACTATAAGTAAGGTGAAAAGACAGCCTTCTGAATGGGAGAAAACAATAGCAAATGAAGCAACTGACAAACAACTAATCTCAAAGATATACAAGCAACTTATGCAGCTCAACTCCAGAAAAATAAAACAGCCAATCAAAAAATGGGCCAAAGAACTAAGTAGGCATTTCTTCAAAGAAGACATATGGATGGCTAACAACACATGAAAAGATGCTCAACATCACTCATTATCAGAGAAATGCAAATCAAGAACACAATGAGGTACCATTTCACACCAGTCAGAATGGCTGTGATCCAAAAGTCTACAAGCAATAAATGCTGGAGAGGGTGTGGAGAAAAGGGAACCCTCTTACACTCTTGGTGGGAATGCAAACTAGTACAGCCATTATGGAAAACAGTGTGGAGATTCCTTAAAAAAATTGCAAATAGAACTGCCTTATAACCCAGCAATCCCACTGCTGGGCATATACACCAAGGAAACCAGAATTGAAAGAGACACATGTACCCCAATGTTCATTGCAGCATTGTTTATAATAGCCAGGACATGGAAACAACCTAGATGTTCATCAGCAGATGAATGAATAAGAAAGCTGTGGTGCATATATACAATGGAGTATTACTCAGCCCTTTAAAAGGATAAATTTGACTGAGTTCTAGTGAGATGGATGAAACTGGAGCCAATTATACAGAGTGAAGTAAGCCAGAAAGAAAAACACCAATACAGTATACTGACACATATATATGGAATTTAGAAAGATAGTAATGACCCTGTAAGTGAGACAATATAAGACACAGATGTATAGAAAGGACTTTTGGCCTCTGAGGGAGAGAGAGAGGGTGGGATGATTTGGGAGAATGACATTGCAACATGTATACTATCATGTAAGAAACAAAGTGCCAGTTTATGTTCAATATAGTATACAGGATGCTTGGAGCTGGTGCATGGGGATGATCCAGAGAGATGATATGGGGTGAGAGGTGGAAACGGGTTTCAGGATTGGGAGCTCATGTACACCTGTGGCTGATTCATGTCAATGTATGGCAAAACCAATACAGTATTGTAAAGTAGAATAAAGTAAAAAAAAAAAAAAAAGAAAGAAAGAACTTAATGGTTATTTGTGGCAATAAGAGTTAGTATTTGCATGACCTATATAGAATGTGTTGGGCACATTCTGTTGGAGTTCTTTTATATATAAAAAAAAATCTTTGTATTTTCAATTTTTTTTAATTATAAAAGATTTACTATGCTTATTCAAACTTCACATACCTTCCCCTAAGCTTCTAATACCTCATTTCATTTTCCCTATGCCTCAGTTTGGGACTTCTGATTTAGAGAGTGAATGTACACACAATACTATAATATTTTTGTCCTCTTTGTCTCTCTGCCTTTCATCTCTCCCAACCCAGGTAATTTCATCATGAGGCAATTTTTTTCTCACATATTCTCATATTTTCCTCTCAGTTTCCTCTGGCAACACTGGTCCTCTGCAGTATTATCTCAGAAAAATTTTACTTTTGTTTATCCCTTTAATTTCATTATTAAACATAGGGAGTATTTATAATTATTATGGTTAATTTGTATAAGGATTCTCCAAGTTTAATAAAAAAAAGGATAATATCCTTTCCTTGGTAATGGGAAGAATAATCAGTAAGTGACATCAACTTTGACAATCCTTTAACATTTCTAAAAATTGTAGCAAAATCCCTTTCTATTTTTGATCTGCTTCTATAGTCAGGTTTAAAGATTTTATTTCACATATAAATTCTCATTCTGCTTTGTATTGAAAGGTTGATAAACTTTTTTCATCTAAAGTTATATAACTACATTTTGGATTAAACATAAACCCTATATATACTGTAAATGTATTCTAAGTAATCAAGTTACAATAGTTTCTGGAATCACCATTTTGTAAACTGAGAACTGTTTAGGGCAACTTTTTAAATTTCAAAAACAATGTAGAAAAATGATATTTTAAAATGGTGGCTATAAAAGCATCTCAAATGTCCACTAACAGACAAATGGATAAAAGAAATGTATTGTGTATATATACACACACACACACACACACACACACACACACACACGTGTGTGTGTGCGTGGGCATGTGTGTGTGTGCAGTTGTGTCTGACTCTGTGAAACTCCATGGACCGTATCCTGCCAGGCTCCTCCATCCTTTGGATTTTCCAGGCAAAAATACTGGGGTGGCTTGCTATTACCTATTTCAGGGTATATTCATGACCCAAGGGTCAAACTGGCATCTCATTTGTCTTTTGTGTTGGCAGGCAGATGCTTTACCACTAATGCCACTTGGGAATATGTTGTGTGTGTGTGTGTGTGTGCGCAGTGGTGGTTTAGTAGCTGAGCCATGTCTGACTCTTATGATCCCATGGACTGTAGCCCACCAGGCTACTCTGTTCATGGGATTCTCCAGGCAAGAATAGTGGAGTGGGTTGCCATTTCCTCCTCTGGGTGATCTTCCAGACCTAGGAATCAAGGAATCAAAGCCGGGTTTCCTACATTACAGGCAGATTCTTTATCCACTGAGACACAAGGGAAGATTTTATATATGTGGAATATTATTATGGAAATGATAGAATTTCCTTCTTTTATAACTAATGATATTCCATTAATAATAATAACAACAACAATATATAACAGCATATTATAAAAGAAGGAAATTCTACCATTTGCAAAATTATGGATAGACCTGGAAAATACATGCTAAATAAGGTAAACCAGTTATGGAAAGACAAATATTGTATTATTCTACTTGTATAAGGTATTAAAAATAGTCAAATCTACAGAAGCAGAAATAGGATGGTGGTTGGCAGGGTATAGGAGAAGGGAGAAATGGGAATTGCTGTTAAATAGGTGTAGATTACAACTATACAACGTGCATGAGTTCTAGATACCAGCTGTAAAACATAGTGCCTATAGTTAATAACACAGTACTTGCAATGAAAAAATTCCTGAGAACAGATTGTATGTTTTATTCTTATCACCAAAAAAAAAGAAAAAGCAAAGTGACATATGAAACTCTTGGAGGTGATGAGCATATGAACATATTTCTTACCTTGATTATATTGTTGGTATCAGAGGTTTATGTTTATTCAAATTCATCCAATTGCATACATTATATACATGCATTTATTTATTTATCACTTATGCCTCAAAAAGCTGTAAAAAATACATTTTGTTAAAGAGTGAGGCTATGGACAGTAATGATGAGTCAGATATTAATTAGGTAAAAGTAAGACATAAAATAGTGATTTTTCCCCTCTGTACCAAAATAGGATAGAGGTTGTTGGGTCTAAAGTCAGACTAAGTTCAAAATCTCATTCCACCATTAACTGTCATGAACAAAATGCTCAATTTTCTCATCCTTTCTTAATCTGTAAAATAAAGACAATATTAATACCTCTTTCCTAGAGCTGTTAGAAAGGACAAATGAAAGAACACACATTAAGCATTTGGAGCCATGCCTGGCAACCACTAAGGGTTAGCAACTATGATTATGATAATAAATAGTGATGCTCTCTAGCTATGAAGGACTGCTCTGACTTCAGTGATGTCTGCTCTCTTCTGCTGATGTTCTACACAGGGAATGGAGGTAATCATTCAACTTCCTGATACATGAAAAGACATACATTAGTTACCTGATTCCTTTACTGGCTTACTTTCAACTCTTCCAAGCAATTATGATTTTCCATAGTAGTTTCCTATCCTTATAATTCAAAAGGACATTTACTTAGAATATAGTATGTAGTAAATTCTTTTCGTTCAGACCTCATTAATAATTTAAGTTTTCCTGATCTTAGTTTTGTCTGCTTATCTCTGAATCATTTTATAATCTCAATTCATTCATCCATCCATTATAGGTATATTATATTCATGTCTTAAAATAATATAATTCCTAAGGTCCAGAAAGTAATAGTATTCTACTACAAATACAACAGTATTTGGATTTAGTTTACAGCAGTGCATTTTAAAATATGATTTACCTGTGAAATATCTTCTATCTTATTGACACACAGTGTGTCTTTGTTAGGGCCCAAGAATTTCTATTTTTTAATAATCTCCCCAAAGAGAGTAATTTTACTGGTCAATATCAGCATACTTTTTTCCACACAAGATTTATAGAACATTATTATGATCTTTACTATTTAAAGAAATTAGGATAACAGATCTAATTTTAACTTTCAGNTCCTGAGAACAGATTGTATGTTTTATTCTTATCACCAAAAAAAAAGAAAAAGCAAAGTGACATATGAAACTCTTGGAGGTGATGAGCATATGAACATATTTCTTACCTTGATTATATTGTTGGTATCAGAGGTTTATGTTTATTCAAATTCATCCAATTGCATACATTATATACATGCATTTATTTATTTATCACTTATGCCTCAAAAAGCTGTAAAAAATACATTTTGTTAAAGAGTGAGGCTATGGACAGTAATGATGAGTCAGATATTAATTAGGTAAAAGTAAGACATAAAATAGTGATTTTTCCCCTCTGTACCAAAATAGGATAGAGGTTGTTGGGTCTAAAGTCAGACTAAGTTCAAAATCTCATTCCACCATTAACTGTCATGAACAAAATGCTCAATTTTCTCGTCCTTTCTTAATCTGTAAAATAAAGACAATATTAATACCTCTTTCCTAGAGCTGTTAGAAAGGACAAATGAAAGAACACACATTAAGCATTTGGAGCCATGCCTGGCAACCACTAAGGGTTAGCAACTATGATTATGATAATAAATAGTGATGCTCTCTAGCTATGAAGGACTGCTCTGACTTCAGTGATGTCTGCTGTCTTCTGCTGATGTTCTACACNCATGAGCTTGAGCAAGCTCTGGGAGTTGGTGATGGACAGGGGAGCCTGGCATGCTGCAGTCCGTGTGGTTGCAAAGAGTTGGACACTTCTGAATGACTGAACTGAACTGAACTGAACCAGCAGAGATGAGAGTTCTGGGGCTTCCCCATCCTTCCAAACATTTTCTATTTTTCTTGTTAGTTACTCTAGTTGATTTGTAATTGTATGGCTGGGAGCTCGTTTCTGAAAGTGCCAGCTTCTTTTAAAAATTCTTTAAGCTGGGTAGGTTATGAAAACCAAGAAAAGTGGAAACCGGGGAAGAATAAATTAGAGAGAACTTTTTTGTAATGTATCCCTTGCTTTACTTTTTTGGGTTCCTATTATATGCACATATTAATTTGAAAAACATATAGGTTCTTATAATCCTGAGGGTTAGAAACTGGAGGATGATAAGACTTTTACTACTTAGAAAATGTTACTACTTCCCTAAGTTAATGATATTTTTGTTGTTCAGTCACTGTCATGTCCAACTCTTTGCAACCCCATGGACTGCAGCACGCCAGGCTTCCCTGTCCTCCACTGTCTCCCAAGTTTGCTCAAACTCATGTCCATTGAGTTGGTGATGCCATTGAACTATCTCATCCTCTGTCAACCTCTTCTCCTCTTGCCCTCAATTTTTCCCGGCATTAGGGTCTTTTCCAATGAGTCGACTCTTTGCATCAGCTTTAGTCCTTCCAATGAATATTCAGAACTGAGTTCCTTTAGGATTGACTGGTTGGATCTCCTTGCAGTCCAAGGGACTCTCAAGAGTCTTCTCCAGCACCACAATTTGGAAGCATCAGTTCTTCAGTGCTCAGCCTTCTTTATGGTCCAACTCTCACACCCATCCATGACTACTGGTAAAACGACACCTTTGTCAGGAAAGTGATGTCTCTGCTTTTTAATATACTGCCTAGGTTTGTCATAGCTTTTCTTCCAAGCAGCAAGCACCTTTTAATTTTGTGGTTCCAGTCAGTGTCCTCCACAAGAAAATAAAGTCTGTCATTGTGTCCACTTTTTCCCATCTATTTGCCATGAAGTGATGGAACCAGATACCATGATCTTCGTTTGTCAAACGTTGAGTTTTAAGCTAACTTTTTCACTGTTCTCTTTCATCCTCATCAAGAAACTCTTTAGTTCCTCTTTTCTTTCTGTCATTAGAGTGATATCAGATGCATATCTGAGGTTGGTATTTCTCCTGGCAATCTTGATTCCAGCTTGTGCTTCACTCAGCCCAGCGTTTCACATGATGTAATGTTCATATAAGCTAAATAAGCAGGGTGACAATATACAGCCTTGATATACTCCTTTCCCAATTTTCACCCAGTTTGTTGTTCTATGTCTGGTTCTAACTTTTGCTTCTTGACCTGCATACAGGTTTCTCAGAAAGCAGGTAAGGTGGTCTGGTATTCTCATCTCTTAAGAATTTTCCAGTTTTTTGTGATTCACATAGTGTAATCAAAGGCTTTAATGTAATCAATGCAGAAGCAGAAGTATATGTCTTTTTGGAATTCCCTTGCTTTTTATATAATCCAAAGGATGTTGGCAATTTGATCTCTGGTTCCTCTGCCTTTTCTAAACCTATTGTGTACATCTGGAGGTTCATGTACTGTTGAAACTTAGCCTGAAGGATTCTGAGGTAAGTTAGCAAGCATTTACCTTGCTAACGTGTGAAATGAGTGCAATTGAACAGTAGTTTGGACATTTTTTGGCATTGCCTACTTTGGGATTGGAATGAAAACTGACTTTTTCCAGGCCTGTGGCCACTGCTGAGTTTTCCAAATTTGCTGGCATACTGAGTGCAGCACTTCCACAGCATCATCTAGTATTTGAAATAGCTCAACGGGAATTCCATCACCTCCGTTAGTTTTGCTTGTAGTAGTGCTTCCTAAAGCCCACTTGACTTCACGTTCCAGGATGTCTGGCTGTAGGTGAGTGACCACACCATCATGTGTGGTCGTTAAAACCTTTTTTGTACAATTCTTTTCTAATTTCTTGTCACCTCTTCTTAATCTCTTCTTCTGTGAGGTCTTGGCCATTTCTGTCCTTTATTGTGGCCGTCTTTGCATGAAATGTTCCTTTGGTATCTCCAATTTTCTAGAAAAGATCTCTAGTCTTTCCCATTCTTTGTTTTCTGCTATTTGTTTGCATTGTTCACTTAAGAAGGTGTTCTTATCTTTCCTTGTTATTCTTTGCAACTCTGCATTCATATGGGTAAATCTTTCCCTTTCTCCTTTGCCTTTCACTTCTCTTCTTTTCTCAGCTATTTTTAAGGCCTCCTCAGACAACCACTTTACCTTCTTGCATTTAAACTAAAGTCATATACCACCTTGTACCCAAAAAATGCTTTACATGGACAAAGATTTCTACTATCATCACCAAGCTAAAAGCCCTCACAAAATCCTCTTCAGAATCAACTGATGAATAAAACAGTGATGTGCAAACCAATAGGAAACAAATGAGAAAACAGCATGCTTTTTTTGTAAGAAAGAAAAAGGGAGGGGAATCTTTCGGTCCAGCCCCAAAGAGTTTCCCATCAAATATAAACTCCTCAGTGAGGTCCTCATGTCTAATACTTCCTGGGCTAGATACCAATCTCACCCCACCACCCATGACATTTTCTTTATGCCACCATCTCTCCCTTCTTATGCCGCACACCCAAAAACCTGGTGAGTATTTCCCCTAAAGGGTCTAGACCAAGACACGGGATTGTCCCCAGAGTATGACTCCTAAATCAGGAACTCTGTGTGGAGCTGATGGGCCATATAGGCATCATATGCCAGCCCCACAGGAAAAGGGGGTCTTTGGCTTCTGCTCCACCCTCTCTCAGTCAAAGAAGCAAATGAAATGTTACTGATTTTCAAAGATGAAGGAAATCAAGGTTAGATTGCCTATCTCAGGAATTATGGTATTCCTTTTCCCGTACCCACTTAAAACATCAAAGTTTCAGTATGACTGGACAAGCCAGGGATTACACACAATCTAAGAGTTGTCATGTGGATGATGGCCTGAACGGGGCAGACAATTTTCTGTCAGTAACTAATTGTTGGTAACTAATTGTATGTCCAGTGAATCTAAACTTCTTTTGATCAGGGGAAGGGACCTCTGTGTTGGGTCAGGTGAGTGGGAAGGGCCATGAGTTGGATGAGGTTATAAAGAGTTTGGGGAGTTATTTTCAGGAAAACAGTTTACTAAAAAGGAAGAATAAAGTCTCTTTAAAGACCATGATCTCTGCTGTCATTTGGCCTGGGCTGCAGTTCTCCTCTCAGTTCCGTGCTTGCTATTGGCATGATCTTGAGAAGGTTCCCATTTAACCTGTGTGCCTCAGTATTGTCATCAATAAAATGGGAATGGCAAAGTACCTACCTCTTGGGGTTACTGTAAAGATTACACAATGCCTATGAAGCACTTAGCACAGCTAACTCCACATAGTAAGTGCTCATAAGTCATAGTTTCTGGGTTTTCTTTTTTAAAAGAAAAAGAGGAAAAGGGCACTTGACTGAAGACTGGCTAATTATGCTGTTAGAAGGCATTGAAGGAAAGGCAGGAGAGGAGAGAAAATTTCAGAGCTAGAAATAGAACTTGGGAAGCAATTATCATACTGGGAGGACAGTCTGAGACCCTGGGGGTGTCCAGAATTTATAGGAACATTGGCTACAGGCTTTCTCTGTGGAATCTAGGAAACTGTACAAGTTGGCAGAACTGTGAGCTCTGAGAGAAGCATTTTTACCTGTGGTGGAAAGAAGCTCTGCAAAGCTCTGGAAGTCCAGCAAAAATGAAAACCACTATTTCTCCAGAAACAAGGAATGGGCAGAAGTTAAAGGCAGGAACAGGAGCCAGAGGTATCCTCCCAGCCAGCTCAAGGAAGTGCTTGCTGATTACAAGAGGAATGCACAAAAAAAAAAGGAACATGGGAAAAGGCTGGGTTTTGCTCTAAGCATATGTTAAACCAATTGCAAGAAAAGAATCTGAAGTCACCTGGCTTTAACTTGAATTTTACATAAGTAAACAGGGCCCTTAGAAGGGGAGGAACTGTGTGATGGGCAGAGGGAATGAAGCTCAGACGACCCTTGAACAACATGGGTTTGAAATGCACAGGTCCACCTATACATGGATTTTTTTTCAGTAGTAAATACTATAGTAATATGGAATTTCAAGCTTCCCAGGTGGCTCATTGTTAAAGACTGAGACTCGGATTCCATCTCTGGGTTCGGAAAATCCCCTGGAGAAGGAAATGGCAACTCATTCCAGTATTCTCGCCTGGGACATCCCACGGACAGAGGAGCCTGGAGGGCTACAGGNCTTGAACAACATGGGTTTGAAATGCACAGGTCCACTTATACATGGATTTTTTTTTTCAGTAGTAAATACTACGGTAATATGGAATTTCAGGCTTCCCACGTGGCTCAGTGTTAAAGACTGAGACTCGGATTCCATCTCTGGGTTGGGAAAATCCCCTGGAGAAGGAAATGGCAACTCACTCCAGTATTCTCGCCTGGGACATCCCATGGACAGAGGAGCCTGGAGGGCTACAGTCCATGGGGTCACAAAGAGTCAGACACAACTGAGCAACTAAACAACAAATATTCAACTTACTGGTGGTTGAATCTGAGGATGCTGAATCATGACTACAGAGGCACTGCTGATAAGGAGGCAGATTTTCAACTGAGCAGAGGATTGGCTCCCCTAATTCCTGGGTTATCCTGGCACCAGCTGGACTACCAGAAAAGATAAAATGAGGAATGGCTGTGTACCCAGGGAAGAGTTTTAGGTAAAAAGCCCACTTTCATCAACACTTTATGATGATCCCCAGCAGTGGCAACAAAAAATAACTGAGATTAGTGGCAATGAAAAAATGTAAGGCAAGTGAAACTTTCAGTTTGGGGGCCTATTTGGGAGAACTTGGACCAAAGGACATCTCACATATATTTGACAATCCCTAATATTCCTTCTGTTTATAGCAGAGGTTGAAAACTCAGATGCCTTCCAGGTAAGGTGAGTACATGAACCAATTTTTGAAAGCAGAACAACTAACCAGGTGTGGGACAGACTGGCAAACAGGAAGGCGCCACAAAAAGGGATCCACATTCTTTTAAAAAACAAACAAATAACACTGACCTTGCCAAAGGAAACTTAGAAGCTGGCCCCATTTCTATGTCACCAGTTTGCAAACACTGTTCTACATGATGTTAAAACATATTCAATGGTTTAAAGGCTAAAACATTTTTAGTCTAAAAAGCTCTATGAAAAGCCACTTTCATGTTAAAGATGATCCAAATTGAATGGAATGAAAAGTCCTTACATTTTTTTCATCTGCATATTGATAAAGGGAACATTTTAACTCTTACACAAGATGGAATCTATTTCCCCCTTGGGGAAAAGGAGAAAATGTCCTTTACCCCTAGCCATGGTCTTTGAAACATCATATAAATTGAGCTTCCCAGTGGAAAAGTATCTGACTGCCAATGCAGGAGATCCAAGAGACACAAGCTCAATTCCTGGATCAGGAAGATCCCCTGAAGTAGGAAATGGCAACCTGCTCCAGTATTCTTGCCTGGAAAATTCCATGAACAGAGGAGCCTGGTGGGCTACAGTCCATGGGGTCCCAAAGAGTCAGACTCGACTGAGCATGCAAGAACATGAACGGGCGTTTTGCTAAGTCGCTTCAGTCGTGTCCGACTCTGTGAGACCCCAGAGATGGCAGCCCACCAGGCTCCCCTGTCCCTGGGATCTTCCAGGCAAGAACACTGGAGTGGGATGCCATTTTCTTCTCCACTGCATCAAAGCGAAAAGTGAAAGTGATGTCGCTCAGTCATGTCCAACTTAGCGACCCCACAGAATGCAGCCTTCCAGGCTCTTCCATCCATGGGATTTTCCAGGCAAGAGTACTGGAGTGGGTTGCTATTGCCTTCTCCAAACGGGCCTTACGTATCTGTTAAATGAATGCATGGGGTTATAAGCAGAGCAAAGCTTTAGCTGGAGACAGAACCATGACCTCTGCTTTTGAGGTTATAAAACTAGGGGAGCGGACCTTCAATTCTAACCTTTCTCTTTCTCTTCAGGACTTTTTAAAGTTTTTAAAACAACACTTATTTCTTAAAAGTTAATATATGCATAATAGGAAACCAAAAAACACAAGAAGCAAAAAATGAAGTCATTCATAATCACAAGCAGGTTACCATCTGATGTGTCATTCTAGGTCTCATTTGTGCCTTTTCACAACTAAGCATCCACTTTTATGTAAGATCATACAGCCACGTATCATGCTGTTTCAAACATCATGAATATTTACCATTTCGACTAAACCCAAATGTCTTTGTAGGAGGCCGAAGACTTCAATGCTATTTGATTTTCTTCATCTCATTGCTCCAGCAGAGTACAGAGAACATGGGCAGCTTCCCAAGAACAGCTACCACAGAACTCACTCCCCAGGTGGCCTCTAGCCACCTCAGCACTTGGTACTTTGGAAATGGGGCACAAGGCCTTCAGCGATCACACCAATAACCTTTCTCTATTTCCTTGACTTCATGCTTCTTGAGGACAAAGAGCGGGTGTCTACCTCACAGAACTGTGAGGAGTAAATAACATTATATGTATAAAAGGCATAATGTAGTGCCTGGCACATTGTAAGCACCAAGTGCCTTGTGGATATTATTAGCTATTGTGGGAATTCATCGGCGCATGCATTTTTTTAAATTGACCTAATTGGAGTGGTAGCAGGGGTGGGGTGGGGGGTGATGGTGAGGTAGAACCAACTGAGAAGCTGAAGAGAAACAAAATTATTTCAACAGCTGCTTATTAGTCATTTAAGAAAAGGTGAAAGTGGACAGTTGTCTAAATAAGTTCCCCTCATTTAAATACAAATATCTGTGGACACATGTGTACACTTAGATACACATAGGATTCTGGAAGAATAGTTAACAGATAACAGTGGTTGTATTTCCAGGGACGCCTTGACCTGGCAACAGCAACTGGGGAAAGACTTTTAAATTTTTGCCAGGTGTCTATATTATCTACTGAAAATTTGCAGTTCATTTTTAAATTAATCGCTGCTAGTTTAAAATCTCTCCTAAATTTTGCTGAAGGTGGACAAACTGAAATTGAGAAGGGCTGTTTCCAGTTTTTAACCGTCGAGCACTAATACCGCCCCCTAGCGCCTGGTACCCTCCACCACAACTTCTTTGTTAAGCGCTGTGCCAAGTCGCTTCAGTCGTGTCTGACTCTTTGTGACCCCGTGGGCTATAGACCACCAGGCTCCTCTGTCCATGGGATTTCCCAGGCAAGAATACTGCAGTGGGTTGTCATTTCCTTCTCCAGGGATCTTTCTGACCCAGGGATGGAGCGTGCATTTCTTATGTCTTCTGCATTGGCAGGTGGAGTCTTTACCACTAGGGCCTCCTCTGAAGTCCTGTGTGAAAGTGTTAGTTGCTCAGTAGTGAGAGTCTGACTCCTTGTGACCCCATGGACTACGTTCCGCCAGGCTCCTCTGTCCATGGAATTCTCCAGGAAGAGTACTGGAGTGGACAGTCATTCTCTTCTCCAGGGGATCTTCCCAACCCAGGGATTGAACCCAGGTCTCCTGCATTGCAGGCGGATTCTTTACAGTCTGAGCCACCCTAGCGAGGCTCAATCTAAAATCCCCTGGTTAAGACTATGAGTAGTTAATGCATTAAAATACTGAACTATTACCTACTCATATAGTCCAACCCTGTCATGACTAAAAATCTAGGCACTACAATATGTGAAGAATGCCTACAATATCTCATGCCTCATTCT
The DNA here is from genome assembly GCA_006410735.1 of Raphicerus campestris. Taxonomy (NCBI): domain Eukaryota; kingdom Metazoa; phylum Chordata; class Mammalia; order Artiodactyla; family Bovidae; genus Raphicerus; species Raphicerus campestris. The sequence continues at coordinate 199,819 of SJYW01041178.1, read as the reverse complement.
TGTTGGACAAGTGAAATAATAGATCCTTTGCATTACAATATATGCATTCTTTTTTTTTTCCATTCTAAACTTGACAGTTACCTGAAGCAAAAGGGCGTCTCTTTTTCAGTTTTTTCTTGTATACATAATTTTATTTGTATTAAATCATCATTTACTACAGTAATTTCCCTCTTTCCATTTGTTCAAACAGAGGTGTTGTTCCACATACAAACCTTTTACGTATTTATGTAAAAGTTTCTGAACTCTATTTCAGACTTATTAGTTGTTCTTTATGCTATTTATTGTCATGTTATATACTTTTTAAAGTAATATTTTCACTATTTTAAAGTATGTTCCCATTGTAAAGAAATTTTGGCAAATACAGTAAAGCATAATGAATGAAATAAAAGCAAGACCTAACTCTACCATCAACAGATAACTACGTTAACATTTTCCTCCAGTTTCTCTAAAGCTTTTCATTTTTAAACACAGTTTTCATACTGAATTTTTAAGTCTATAAAGTACATTTCCACTATCATATATAAACATCAAGTGTTTGTCCTTGTCAAATATTGCAAAGATACCATTAGAAACTGTAAGGCATGTTTGGCTATAAGGGCAAAGTTCATTCTGAACACCCACACACACACAAATGCAGAGCTAGTATTGGAAAATGTCATATTTTGTTCAGATACATAGCCGCTGGGTGTGTATCACATTGCAGGTCACATTTTATAGGCATTCAATAATCCTCATTCAATAATCTCGTATCTTTGGCCTTTGACAAGTATTTGGGCATTGGGTGGAATTCTTGGGGGTCTGGCGTAGAGATTGAAGGTGCATGACTAATGCGGCATGATCCCAGGCAAGGGAGAAATCAATTGAGTTTGAGGACCTGCGAGGGGGAAGAAAAGGGCTGAGCTCAGACAGGTCTGAAAACTGAGCGAGTGGCAACCTCATTGTTTATTTATATTTTTCTGATTTTACTTCTGGATAATTTCCCCCATTTGGGAGAACAATTTTGATCACCAACTCCTAACACAAGTTCCCAAGCAGCAACGGGCAAGGATAAACGGCTGGTGGGCGTGTTCCCCGCCCAAGGCCTTTGTTGGACCGCGCAGAGGCTCGGGAAACCCCACACCCGGAGCAACGGGTATAAAGAACCCGGGCACAGCTCCAGGCTTCAAAGGGGGAAGAGCTCTCCTGTCCATCCTCATCTATGTTAGGTGCGGTCCGGGACACCAGGAAGATGGCACCGCCTGGGGGCAAAAATGCCAAGAAGGTGAGTGTGCAGGGGACCCAAGGGTGCTCTGGGTTTAGATCGGCCAGCCCCGCACCCCAGCCCAGAGAGAGCAGAGGGGGCCCCCAGCCCCACCCCACCCCCAGCCTGGAGAGAGCAGAGGGCCCCCGAACTGCTGCTTGGGAACACTAAGGCGCCTCTGAGCCCCGACCCCTGTCCCCTGACCACAGCGCGCTCTAGAGCTTTGTGACCCCCCAACTCCAGGGCACCCCTAAAACTCTTGAGTCCCGCATCCCAAGACCAGAGCACTCCCCCAAGATGCGGCTCCTAGACCCACAGGTGCGACTTCTCTCCCCTCCTGCGGTGGGACTTGGGGTCACCTGCTGCGCGCACCCCTCGGCGCCCCTAGCGAGAGAAGGCGCGAGCCTAGGCTGCGACCGTTTCGTCTTGGGGACCCCACCCCACAAGGTTCTCACCAGTCCTAAGGCTCTGGCATTGGTTGGATGATGGTAAGTTTTCACAGGCAGTTTGGATTTAGAAATCACAGAACAGTGTACTGTGCAGGCCTCAAAAAGACTGTTTAAGAAAAATTAAGCACAATGGCCCTAAGATATTGAGAAATAACTGCTGAGTTTTAAAAATAAAGATGCCCACCTTTCCCTTGGGACTACTGTTTCCGTCCAGACTGTGGGCATTCGGGGAGTGGGGGAGGGAAGGGGTGGATGGACGGGTGGATGGACTGATAATAAGGTTACAGTTGGAAGCAGGTTGAGGACGGAAGGAGGAGGGAGTATCCTTGCCCCTTGGGTCTCAGAGCACCTGGCCCCATGCCTGGCGGAGGCCAGGGAATGGCAGGGAAGGAGACAGGGCCGGCCAACTATACCTGTGAGGACAAATTCATTGCCAGCCATCCCTCTAGAAATGGGTTGTACCTAGTTTCTAAAGGGATGACCCCACCTCAAGAACACCTCCACGTAAGGAAAAACAAAAATTAATTCAATTAAAAATTTTAACTGACACATATATACGGAATTTAGAAAGATAGTAATGATGACCCTGTAAGTGAGACAATATAAGAGACACAGAGGTATAGAATGGACTTTTGGCTTCTGAGGGAGAGGGAGAGGGCGGGATGATTTGGGAGAATGGCACTGAAACATGTATACTATCATATAAGAAATGAAG
>SJYW01041178.1:174323-195596 GCA_006410735.1 Raphicerus campestris | reverse complement strand
GATAATTTGGGAGAATGGCACTGAAACATGTATACTATCATATAAGAAATGAAGCGCCAGTCTATGTTCAATACAGGATACAGGATGCTTGGGGCTGGGGTACGGGATGGTCCAGGGTGATGGGGTGGGGAGGGAGGTGGGAGGGGGCTTCGGCATGGGGAGATCATGTACACCTATGGCTGATTCATGTCAATGTATGGCAAAACCAATACAGTACTGTAAAATGGAATAAAGTATTAAAAAAAAAAGAGAGAGAAAAAAAAAATTTTTAATGCCAAGAAGTCCAAGGATTTAAGATGTTCAGATGGCAATTGCTTATAGACTGTCACCTGTTCAATTAGGGGGAGAATTTTTGCCAGTCTCTACATCTACTAAAATACTGTATGGCTGGAAAGGATGATACCCATAGAGATTTTTAAAATGTTTTTACTTTGGCCCTAATTTGCATTGCCATAAATTCTAATCCACTCCCCAAACTCAAACTGACAAAATGAAATGTTTTAAAGGATTACTTTCGCAAGATGGATATAAAAGGAGAAGAAAACATTTCTTTGGTAACCTGGTTTCCATGCCTATGTCAGTGTTAAAATATGGACAATACTATGTCTACACTTCTGATTAAAATTAAAATATGTTACAAAGCTAACACTTGTTCATTATAAACAACTGTGAACAACACTAACCGCAGTATCTGCTACATTTTGATGTATATTCTGCTAGTTTATTGTCTAAACAAATGTGTACTTTTTAAACAAAAACAGTCTGATATTAAACACATTGCTTTGCAACACCTTTTCACAAAAAATGTCTTGAGCAATTTCTCATAGCACATTCCATTTTAAAACAAAAAAAGGAACAGAAAAGTCTGATGTTCAAGTTATTTTACAATGCAGTAGACAAGTCCATTCTGTACATGTGCATCTCCACTCCTGCCCTGCAGACAGGCTTATCAGTACCATTTTTCTAGATTCCATATACATATATTAATAAACAATGCTTGTTCTTTCTTTCCAACTTACTTCACTCTGTATAACAGGCTCTGTGCTTCACACGTGCTTGGTCACTCAGCCGAGTCTGACTCTTTGTGAACCCCGTGGATGTAGCCCTCCAGGCTGCTCTGTTCGTGGGATCCTCCAGGCAAGAATACTGGAGTGGGTAGCCATTCCCTTCTCCAGGGGATCTTCCCAACCCAGGGACGGAACATGGGTCTCCTACATTGCAGGGAGATTCCTTACCACCTGAGCCACCAGGAGAGCACAACAGGCTCTGGGTTCATCCAAATCCACACAACACTGTAAAGTAATTACCCTCCAATTAAAGATAAATAAATACAATTTTAAAATTAAAATGCAGTAGAATCCAAGTGTTTTTCCTGATGAAACTGTTCACTAAATTAATGTACAGCATGGTAACTGAATCACCACTGGCCACTTTGCCACCAAATATCAGATTGTTAGTTATGCTGTACATCAAGTCTGAAAACACACACAAGAGTTCAGTGACAGTTTCTATGTGATTGAACAAAATATGAATTATTTCACCCAAATGAAAATTAGCAGCCAGTCATAGCTCATGTATTTGACTGTTGTTCATATTTTTATGCAACTGTACTAATTAGCAATATATCCATTTTTCTTATTAATTGGGTCATAATGATCAAAGTCGTAGTTCTAAGATGTGACATTTAGACACATTGTAATCATAACAGGTATTTGGATTTCAAAATTGCATGTGATGAATGCTATACTTTGTAGTTATTATCTCATAGACTTAACACTTGAATTTTTTCTATCTGGAAAAGAAAAATAGAAAACACATATATGTGGAATCCAGGAAAATGGTACAGATAAACATATTGGCAAAGCACAGAAACAGAGTCACAGATGTAGAGAACAAACTTATGGTTACCAAGGAGGGAAGGAGATGTGGGGTGGGATGGACTGGGAGATTGGGACTGACATATGTACACTGCTGTGTGTAAAACAGATAATTAATGAGAACCTCCTGTTTAGCACAGGACACTCTACCCAACCATCCGTGGTGACCTAAATGGGAAAGAAATCTAAAANAAGGAGATGTGGGGTGGGATGGACTGGGAGATTGGGACTGACATATGTACACTGCTGTGTGTAAAACAGATAATTAATGAGAACCTCCTGTTTAGCACAGGACACTCTACCCAACCATCCGTGGTGACCTAAATGGGAAAGAAATCTAAAAGAGCAGATGTGTATACATATAACTGATTGACTTTGCTGGGCAGCAGAAACTAACAGAGCATTGTGAAGCAATTGTAAAATTACTTCACAATTAAAAAAAAAGAAGAAGAATAGATAGCACAATCCTCCTGTTTTACTGCTTTAAAGTAAAAATGTCAGATGTTTCTTTTCTCTGAGCATCAGCTGTTGAGTTCACACGGGGAGGGGCAGAAGGCGATAAGGATTCAAGATGCCATTCAAATTCTTATGAATGCCTCTCACAGATTTTGTAACCTTGTTATATCAGCATTTATTAACCATTACTGGCAATAAATGAAACGCAGTAGATATGTACATTCCAGGTTATTACTTTACATGATCTTTTCAGGGCTGTCCCACTCTCCTCTCTCCCATTTAAAATCAAATCTAGATACTATTTGAGGGTAAAAGAATCAGTGAGCCCTCTAGGGGTTGACCTGGAGACTGTGTAAATTACTCAGAGACTCTGGACTTCAATTCCTTGTTTGTAAAATCAGAGCGAGGTTTCCCTGGTGGCTGTGTTAAAGGAGACACAGGTTCTATCCCTGGTCGGGAAGATGCCCTGGAAGAGGGCATGCCAACACACTCCAGTATTCTTGCCTAGAGAATCCCATGGGCACAAGGGCCTGGCAGGCTACAGTCCATAGGGTCACAAAGAGTCAGACATGACTGAAGCTGCTTAGCATACACACACACACAAAATCAGAGCAACCTTTTATTTTTAAATTTATGATATTTTGAAATAAAAAAATGATTCTATAAGGATATTACTAATTCACAAATCGCTTTAAAAATATTAAGTTCAAAGCTGCTGTTCTAACACCAGGGTAATGATTGCATGTACAGTAAATAGAATAGGTAGGCAAGTTGGACTGGAAATCAGTTTACAAATATTTTGTTTACTGGTATCTTCCCAGTTCTCTCACTCGGAGAGAGCAGGCCGTGCATACGTACAAGTTTCTGGACAGCATAATGCAGCTGCTGTTATGGAAACTGAATTTTAGCTCCAAAGACATTCATCTTTAATTGATTTGGCCATCTTTGCGGTGGTCTCTTCTGCCTTCTGTTCTCACCAAATATATTTTGACTTTTCAGTCTCAAAACGCCTTCGTAGTGTCATATGCCACGTCAACCTCTCTATAAAATATAATACTCTTTTGTTTATTGATAGAAAAAGGAGAAAGACTAACAGTCACCATTTTAAGAATGTGTGCTTAAGTATTCATTTGAGGCTTTACAACAAAACGTTTTCATTTAATCTTTCTGAAGATATTTATTCAAACATAACATCCTCCCACAATATCCTTCAAATACTATTTAGTGTGTTCTGAAAACCCCCATCCCTGGCACACATGGAAACACAAGCGTTCATTATATGAGCATTCTGATGGTTTGCCTTACAGTCACAAATTTCTGAATAAAATATACATGTATTTTCTGAGAATTTTAAAGAAATCGTACTTCTCAACAATATTTTCTGAGAATTTTAAAGAAATCGTACTTCTCAACAATATGAGAGCAAAAGTTCTATTGTGGAAATGAGTATAAAATTGTATTTAAAATTCAAATAACTCATTTATCCATTTTCTCCCCCACCCCCATAACTTTAGGGCATCCTAGAACGGCTAAACTCTGGAGAGGTCATCATTGGAGATGGAGGATTTGTCTTTGCACTGGAGAAGAGGGGCTACGTGAAGGCAGGGCCCTGGACCCCAGAAGCTGCTGTGGAACACCCAGAAGCAGGTTGGTGTGCAGCTCTATTTTAAGCTCTTGTAAAAGACCACTGTGTTGACCCATGTCTAGGAGCATGCCATCAGGCAGATGCCTCCATGCCATGCTTTCCAAGTATTTATTATTGCCTGCCGGGCACTGTGCCGGTATGTAAATATAGATTCACCTGTTGGGTAAATACCAATGGCCTCTCCTTACTTCTGTCACCTGTGTCTACCTCTTGCGCCCTACTCCTTGCTCTTAATGAGTCTAGAACCTGGCTCTTTTCCTTCTCCTCTGCCCCTACCTACCTCCTCCAGCACTCTAGATGACTCCAACATCCACACATGTGATTCATCCAGGACTCTTCCTATTAGTACCCTGACTTCCTCTCCAACAAAACTTTCTTCCTTCCCCACCTCAGCAACCCACTCCTAGGCCTTGCCATTATCAACAGCTGTCCACCTCTGAAATCGCAGGGACAAGTACTACATTCTCTGACCACGCTCCCTCCTATCTTTTCTGCTCATTCTTTCTGGTACTCCTATTCTTCAATCTCATCACAACTCTGTCCTTCCTCTCTGTTTTAGTGAGCCTTAGCCATTCTTCCCCATAAGTCCGCCTTCCCTCCTTAACCCACTTTAAGGTCCATGACACAGCATCAGTCGCCATCTTGCAGATAAGCCCTCTTCCATTATATAGTTGCCAACTAGTTAAATTAATTGTATTCTAGCTCCACCCTATTTAAATTCAACCAGCTACCTATGCTGCATCTGTATTCACAAACCTTATTCTCACTTTATCTTCTTGATTACAAATCTTTTTGGCTAGGAAGGGGAGGGAGGCAGGATGCAGCCTGAAAGGAATAAATGTTGTCTCCAGGGCCTCTGTATCATCCTTAAGCAATAGAGAAGGATTAATGTTTCAAAGGGGAGGAAATGGGCCACTTCTACAGGCCCAGAGAGTTCAGGGGGACGTGGGGCTTTCAAGGTTGATGGGTTAATCCAACCATGTCTTTATTCCAGGTCTCAAGCCCCATTTCTTCCTAATCAGATCTTAACTTTTGGCAATAGAATATTTTTCTGGTTGAGAACTCTAAATGTTTTAGCTGGCCAGAAAGGGATGTGGCTCCAGAACAATGTTTGAAGAGTAATTTCCTGTGGCTGGTTGTGGCTTCAGCTCTTGCAGATCAGACCAGTCAGGAAACACATTATGAAGCAGAAATTTGTGCTCAAGAGTTCTACTAGGAAGTATTTTCAAGAAACAGTACCTCTAAGGGAGCAAGGGAAGCAGGATTGAGCAGTAGAAAGAGCTCAACTGTGATGAGTTGCAACAGAGGTCCCAGCCAGCCCCTCAGGAGGCTTCAGAGTTGGACGGGCCCCTCAGAGTTGCTCCAGATGGAGGCAAGGGGGGAGCTAGTTGGTGCTTTTCCCCTGTGAATAGACCAAGCCCTACATACAAGTTTGATCTCCCCTCCCGCTTTGGGCTAAGGCACTTCCTAAGGAGGGTCTCAGTTGTAAGTCATCAGCAATCAACACTTGGAAAGAATCTGAATCTTTCAGAGGAAGCCAGAGTTCTTGTGAATATTGTATAAGATAATAAACAGTTGGTTTTTTATGGTAAAGGAGAGCATGTTTCCGTGAATTCAGAAATGAAGGATGGAAACTAATGAAGAACATAATTGGAGACAGTACAGCTTTCAGATCCAGTACAGACTCTGCTGCTAAGTCACTTCAGTCATGTCCAACTCTGTGCAGTCCCATAGACGGCAGCTCACCAGGCTCCACCATCCCTGAGATTCTCCAGGCAAGAACACTGGAGTGGGTTGCCATTTCCTTCTCCAATGCCTGAAAGTGAAAAGTGAAAGTGAAGTCACTCAGTCGTGTCCAACTCTCAGCGACCCCATGGACTGCAGCCTACCAGGCTCCTCCATCCATGGGATTTTCCAGGCAAGAGTACTGGAGTGGGGTGCCATTGCCTTCTCCAAGTACAGACTCTAGACCCACACTAACTGGATCAAATCCTGACACAACCAGTAGATTGTATGGCCTCGGGGAAATTACATAGCCTCCCTGTGTATAAACTGAGATAATACTGACATCTACCTCATGAATTTGTTATGAGGATTAAATAAATTATATGTGCAGTATTTAAAATAGTGTCTGTGCATGTTAAACACGACAAGTATTAACTATTGCTACTATTCACTTGACCAAGTAGTTTCTTATCTTGTTAATATTTTAGGCTGTATTAATGTATTTCTTGGAGATGGTTGGGTGGTATCACTGCCTCAATGGACATGAGTTTGAGCAAACTCTGGGAGAGTGTGAAGGACAGGCTTGCTGCAGTCTGTGGGGTCGTAAAGAGTCAGACACGACTTAGCAATTGAACAGTCTGTTTCTTGGTTGTATTCATCTATTTCTGCTAGAGAAGTAAAGAAATGTGTTCAGTTCACACAGTCCCTAAAAAGTATCAAAAGTAAAAGAACTATAGTCGCACTTTGAAACCTAGCAAATATACACAACTTTTATATGTCCAAATAAAAGTAGAAATAATACTGTGTGCTCTACCATTTAAAAAAATTAAAAAGTGAAATGAGGAGGCTTGGGAAGCTAAACCAGTAGTAGATCTCAAATTTTAGATTCACCAGTGGAGTTTGTTAAAAAATTATAGATTCCTAGCCCCCATTTATAGAAATTTGGTTTCATCAGCTTTTGAGGGGGTCCAGGAAGCTGCATATTTATAATACCTGACCCCAAATCCAACTAGTCCATTCTGAAGGAGATCAGTCCTAGGATTTCTTTGGAGGGAACGATGCTGAAGCTGAAACTCCAGTACTTTGGCCACCTCATGTAAAGAGTTGACTCATTGGAAAAGACTCTGATGCTGGGAGGGGTTGGGGGCAGGAGGAGAAGGGGACAACAGAGGATGAGATGGCTGGATGGCATCACTGACTTGATGGACACGGGTCTGAGTGAACTCCGGGAGTTGGTGATGGACAAGGAGGCCTGGCGTGCTGTGATTCATGGGGTTGCAAAGGGACACGACTCAGCAACTGAACTGACTGACCTCAAATAATGGCAAGGTGAACCCCACTTTCAGAAGCACTGAATTAAAGGGATGTAAAAAACACAGTGGAGTAATTAAGACCTCAGATGGAGGATTTCTAATATATCCATGTTTGTTTCTTAAGGTTTGAGTGCTGGGGTAATCTCAGAATGAAATATTTCTTGGGCCAAACTGATATTAACAATAAACTACCTTTGCCCAAACTCTGCCTTGAAAACAAAATAAGACTCTTGTTTAAACTGCAAGTTTCAATTTTGTGAGTCACATTTTCTTTCTTAAAGTTACACATTAGAGGAGCTCAAGAGAAATTGCTCTGATTTCCTTTGATTTTATTAATGCAGAAACAGCACGTTTGATCTCTTGGCCATTTGTGTCTTGAATATTTTAAGCTTATTTAAATGTATTGAGCGTTTGCTCTACTTTTTCTTCTGGGAGCTGCCTGCTTTTCCAAGAATTAATGAAAACTCCATAGTTCTGAGTTATTAGATTTAATCCTTTCTGCTACAGATTGACATCCCATATATTCAAGTCTGCCAGTGCCTAGTTCAAACTCTGTCAACCCCAGTGCAACTCCAGGATGCATCAGAAAAAACAAATCTCCTGCTTATAAGGCATCCTCATAGAAACATTTCACAGGACCTCAGATTGGGGTCGCACAGAGTTGGACACCACTAAAGCAACTTAGCAGCAGCAACAGCAAATGTATTTAATCTGTTCAAGGAGGGGAGGAGTGAAAGGTGTTTAAAACCAGGTGGCGCTGGTGGTAAAGAACCCACCTGCCAATGCAGAAGACATGAGACATGGGTTTGATCCCTGGGTTGGGAAGATCTGAACGAGGGCATGGCAACCCAGTATTCTTGCCTGGAGAAGCTGACAGGACACAGGTGCCTGGCAGGCTACAGTCCATGGGGTTGCAAAGAATCAGACACAACTGAGGTGACTTAGCACACCCGCACACTCATGCTCTAAATAAGAGAATGGTCTGTGTCATACTGTTTTATGCAAACAAGTTTGTTTTTTGCAGGTACTTTTCTAATTTTGACTGGGTGATAGCTGGAATTCATACAGATTCTGATAAGTTTCCCTGCAAACTGAACGACACCCAAAACATTTTTGTAGGATTGGTGCCTGGGCTTGACTTTTGGTGGCTATAAGCAGTGAGGAAAGGAAAGTTACGCTAAGATCTACCATCTCTTATCCAAGCCCTTGTGGGGCCAAATGCCAGAATTTGAGGGGATTTTAGACAGCTAATACATTACATATGCTCTATATTGTGTAACACTCTCTTTAGGGTCTAAAGTGCTCCCCCAACCCACATCAAACACATTAATACTCTTTTTGTATCAATATATATGACTACTCACTCTAAATGGGGTACAATTATAAATATCCTCACATTAGTTCAAGTCACTTTGCTCCCAAGTGATTTTGCTACAAATTTATTATCCCAGTGAAGAAATATTGCAAAAATTTTTTTGACGTTTTAGAGTTAGCTGTGGAATTCCAAAGAATCACCTTTCTCAAGAAAATTTACTAGGTAAAAGCAATGTTCTATACATATATATCTGGATCATGTACATATTGATCATATATATATGCATATATATTGTATATTACATTGAATGTCAAGTATAATACATACTTTGTAATATTTGGGCCTCCCTTATGGCTCAGCTGGTAAAGAATCCGCCTGCAATGTCAGAGACCTGGATTCAATCCCTGGGTTAGGAAGATCCCCTGGAGAAGGGCAAGGCTACCCACTCCACTATTCTGGCCTGGAGAAATCCATGGACTGTATAGTCCGCGGGGTTGCAAAGAGTCGGACATGACTGAGTGACTCTCACTTATGATGAGAATAGTATAATGGAGAGTTTAAAGCTATAAAATAAATATAACTAGTATAGGTTGTATCATTGTTGTAGGAACCAGTCACATCCTATATTACTGGTTACAGGATAAAGACTCAAGAGTTTTATGATGAGAGGAAACAGAAAATAGATATTGAATGGATACCCAGAAATCACCAGACTAATTCTCCTACTAAAGTTTGTGCCAAAAGTTGTGGTTCTTGCACTCAGTGGAATTAGCATTATATTTGGAAATGAATTTGGGTCTGGAAGGGTTTGAGGAATCTGCATATTAGTCACACTTGGAGAAGCTCTCCATGTTTAAGAAGCCTGAAGGAATAATCAGATCAATTAAAAGTGAAGTTGTCTTTACCTTTCTGAATCACTGCCCTCTGGAAAAATCTGATAAAACTTATAGACCCCCATAAAATGTTGTACATGAAACAATTTGCACACTACTCCAGGGTTTTCATTTTGTGTTGTACAGACTCTGGAAATCCATCAAAGGACCACCTGGGTGGACTTGTTATTCATAAGCCATTCTGTCACGGAGAATAGGAGCCAAGTCTCCAGTCCCTTCTCCCCTACTCCAGTCACACCACTGTGATTTTCCGATTACTCTGTGTAAGGGTTTTCAGTTGGTTCTGTTGTGAATTAAAACAACTTTGATACTCCCTAATTTATGATTGTTTTCAAGTTCCCACTGAGAACTAAAGTTTCCACGATTTTAAAAGCAAAGATTTGGCTTCAAACTTAGGAATCCATTTTCTGAAATACATTACGGGTGTGGTTGGTTTGTTTTTTTTTTTTGCCTCACCTTTAAGTCCATTTATAAACAAACAAACAAAAATGCTTCCTATGTTCTTGGCACTCTACTAGGCATCTAGGCTGCAAAGCTGCCAGACTAATCTCCAGTCTTAGCCCCTGAAGGACTAAGAACACCAGTGTCCTAGTAATTTTTTAGACGCTAATGTGGTTGCTCCCAAACCTGTGGATTTTATAGGCCTCTGAAATTTAGAAATAAATTTTAGTGTCCAAAATACAACTGCTGATTTCTTACTCTGCCCAGTCATTTCTCTTGACAAAAACAAAACACCAAGTCTCACTATTGTTTTATAAAAGGAAGATTCTTCTGCTCTCTTGGAATGGTGATGCTCAACAAAACTGAAAGTAAGAATCAGTTGGGAAACCTTTCCAAAAAAGTGCCTGTGCCCTACCCTGAACCAATTGAATTAGAATATACATGGATTTGACCCTAACATTCATAATTTTTTTAAAGTTTTCAGGCCTCTGTAATGGGCAGCCAGAGTTTAGGACCACTATTTTAGAGCAAAGGATAATGGATAACTCTTTAAATAGCATACATTTGATTAAATGGAAAACAAAAACATCCCACTATATTTCCTGCAGCTGTGAAAGCTTTGCCATGTGGTATTCATCTGTGGACCTAGCTTGGTAACCTTGCTCCAACTCTGCTATCAGAATTTATTTCTCAGAAACACGGAGCTAATCGTATTAATCAATTGCTTTAAAACTATTGATGTTTCCCCAATATCTATGGTCTGGAGCCTAGACTCCCTGGGATGATGTGCAAAGCCATTTGCACTCTGTCTGGCAGCCCACTTCTCCAAGTCTGTCTCCCACCACTTCTCCAGTATATCCTCAGCCCCGGCCCTTCAGGCTGCTTGTCATTCCCCCAAAGGCCAACACTGTTCCTGCCTCCTTGTCTTTGCTTGCGCTGTTCCCTCTCTAGGGAATGCCCTTCCCCATGTTCTTTGCCTAGCACAATCGCTGAGATGATTCCTCCTCTGTGGGACCTCCCTCTTCCCTTCACCCCACACCGCTGGCAGANCTTCTCCAAGTCTGTCTCCCACCACTTCTCCAGTATATTCTCAGCCCCGGCCATTCAGGCTGCTTGTCATTCCCCCAAAGGCCAACACTGTTCCTGCCTCCTTGTCTTTGCTTGGGCTGTTCCCTCTCTAGGGAATGCCCTTCCCCATGTTCTTTGCCTAACACAATCGCTGAGATGGTTCCTCCTCTGTGGGACCTCCCTCTTCCCTTCACCCCACACCGCTGGCAGAGACAATCTCTTGCTCCTAGCAAGAGACTCCATATCCACCTCTCATTAGCCCCCAGGATGAGCAAATGCCAGGCAACCAGGAATTTAAGCACATATTTTCATTGTTTATCTAAGAGCCTTCTGAAAGCATCACAGGCTGATAAACTGATAGCAAAGAATGTCTTTCAATCTCCCAGTTCGCCAACTTCATCGAGAGTTCCTCAGAGCTGGCTCGAATGTCATGCAGACCTTCACCTTCTATGCCAGTGAAGACAAGCTGGAGAACAGGGGGAACTATGTTGCAGAGAAAATATCCGTGAGTAGCACTATACTGTGTCTCAGGCATGTGCGTCATCAACAAAGCTCCCATAGAAAAAAATGTTGAGCCTTGTTAGAGTTTTGTTTTGTTTTAAACAAAACAGAAATGAGGTATGTGTGAATAATATTCTTAGGTCTTAGCTAGAGTCCCCCAGATTAACAGAAAGGCATTTAATGAAGCAGATCAAAGAATTATTTAACTATTAATGATTTTCCAAGTTTTTTGACTAAGTTTTTGAGTGAGTGTCCTTACAAACTCTTAGATCTTTACAAGTTTTTTAATGTAACAGTATAGGAGGAAGGTCATATATGGCATCGAATCTAGAATATTCCTAGCTGAGCTACAATGAACTGTGTGATGTTGGGCAAACCATTTACCTATCCCATCAAATCAACAACTTCATCTCTAAAATGAAAAAAGAATTCTAAAATCCATGCGTCTGTCTGATTTTTTGAGGACAAGAGTCAGTTTTTAAGGTCTAAATACTTCATAAAGACCTTACTTGTGATACATTTATCTGTTAATTAAGAAAATATATAATGACAAAAAGTCATGAATTCTGGTCATTTTAATTGAGTTTATTCTTATTAATCAAAAAAGCAAATCATCATCACCACCACTATTTGCTAGGTATTCTTCTAACTGCAGTTTAAGCTTTGGAAGATTTACTTATTTTGGCCACACGTTGAGGCTTGCGGGATTTTAGTTCTTTGATCAGGGACTGAACTCAGGGCCCCTGCAGTGGAAGTGCAGAGTCAACCAGTAGACCAGCAGAGAAGTCCCAGAAGATACCAGATCCTTTTATGGGAAGACTTTTATCCTCTCACAGATCTTTGGTATAATGTAATATCCCTAAATACTATCGTAAGATTTATTTTTCCCATCACTGTCATTGACAGTTTTGTTACTACAAATTGTTTAACTCCGTAAAGCATCTAACTACTCCATCACTGTCATTTTCTGAAATAAAATCACTGTTGTAACATACAACTGAGATGTAGACATTTGAATAACAATTTTGCTTCAATTTCACATGAAAATGTAACCACCCTTTTCAGGGGCAGAAAGTCAATGAAGCCGCTTGTGACATTGCCAGGCAAGTCGCTGATGAAGGAGATGCTTTGGTAGCAGGGGGCGTGAGCCAGACACCTTCATACCTTAGCTGCAAGAGTGAAACTGAAGTCAAGAAAGTCTTTCAGCAACAGTTGGAGGTCTTCATGAAGAAGAATGTGGACTTCTTGATCGCAGAGGTAAATAGATACTATCAAAGATCAGACGAGTATACTTCGTACATTNCAACTTCATCTCTAAAATGAAAAAAGAATTCTAAAATCCATGCGTCTGTCTGATTTTTTGAGGACAAGAGTCAGTTTTTAAGGTCTAAATACTTCATAAAGACCTTACTTGTGATACATTTATCTGTTAATTAAGAAAATATATAATGACAAAAAGTCATGAATTCTGGTCATTTTAATTGAGTTTATTCTTATTAATCAAAAAAGCAAATCATCATCACCACCACTATTTGCTAGGTATTCTTCTAACTGCAGTTTAAGCTTTGGAAGATTTACTTATTTTGGCCACACGTTGAGGCTTGCGGGATTTTAGTTCTTTGATCAGGGACTGAACTCAGGGCCCCTGCAGTGGAAGTGCAGAGTCAACCAGTAGACCAGCAGAGAAGTCCCAGAAGATACCAGATCCTTTTATGGGAAGACTTTTATCCTCTCACAGATCTTTGGTATAATGTAATATCCCTAAATACTATCGTAAGATTTATTTTTCCCATCACTGTCATTGACAGTTTTGTTACTACAAATTGTTTAACTCCGTAAAGCATCTAACTACTCCATCACTGTCATTTTCTGAAATAAAATCACTGTTGTAACATACAACTGAGATGTAGACATTTGAATAACAATTTTGCTTCAATTTCACATGAAAATGTAACCACCCTTTTCAGGGGCAGAAAGTCAATGAAGCCGCTTGTGACATTGCCAGGCAAGTCGCTGATGAAGGAGATGCTTTGGTAGCAGGGGGCGTGAGCCAGACACCTTCATACCTTAGCTGCAAGAGTGAAACTGAAGTCAAGAAAGTCTTTCAGCAACAGTTGGAGGTCTTCATGAAGAAGAATGTGGACTTCTTGATCGCAGAGGTAAATAGATACTATCAAAGATCAGACGAGTATACTTCGTACATTTTATCTGCCTTTACTCTCGTGAGGACCATTTGGGGTTAGGTACCAGTCATGACAAGTACCAATAATATTTATTTTCAAAAACGTCTTCCAATTTAGGGCTTCAACTAAATGTGATTCAGTTGATGTAATATAGCATTCTTCAAACCTTTGGACTGCAGTTCACAGAAATCACCATTCTATTCTATTTTTTAAATGCTAATGAATCACAACTCAGAGTTTAAGAAACACTCATCTGGGGATAATTAGGTTAATATGCAATAGGATAAGTTTTCAAATTATTTGGGGAGAAACAAAATTAAAAGTATTTTGACTTTAACTTATTTCAGTATTTTGAACATGTTGAAGAGGCTGTGTGGGCAGTTGAAGCCTTGAAAGCATCAGGGAAACCAGTGGCGGCAACTATGTGCATCGGCCCAGAGGGAGACTTGCACAGTGTGACCCCTGGAGAGTGTGCAGTGCGCCTGGTTAAAGCAGGTGATGATAGATTTTGATTGGTTTGCAACTAGTGTCTTTTAAATGGCATACAAACACAGGTCCATCTATGAATCACTATATACTATTTTTGTTACAGGAAAATCATTCATTTACTTTCTTAAGAATGCTGATACATTATTGCATCTCAAAAAGAAAAAGTGTAAAAAAAAACCAAGGTACACTTATCAGCCTTTTGAAAGGGGCAACTAAACATACACTGAAAGTTANTAATAGATTTTGATTGGTTTGCAACTAGTGTGTCTTTTAAATGGCATACAAACACAGGTCCATCTATGAATCACTATATATTATTTTTGTTACAGGAAAATCATTCATTTACTTTCTTAAGAATGCTGATACATTTGCATCTCAAAAAGAAAAAGTGTAAAAAAACCAAGGTACACTTATCAGCCTTTTGAAAGGGGCAACTAAACATACACTGAAAGTTAATACCTAGAAATGAGAAGAATTTTGGTAAATCAGAGAGAGTATTAGGGCCAATTATGTTTTACTTAAATTTATCTCAAGTTGAGGTCTTTAGATATTAATATCTTTCAAGACTGTTGCCCTCTTTGCCAAAGTTTTTCCATTTCCCATAAATTACTGGTATGCTTAACTTTTTGTAATTGGTATCATAAAATTTAAAATCCTTTGATATGAAATACTGAGTATTCAATTTATCTTTTTATATAATTTCCATCCCTAATATTGGGTTTCATTTCAGTTAGGGAAAATTCACAGACTGTTTTTAAAGCTGCCTCATTTTAAACCTGAGGAATAGCACAGTGTCTATGGAAGCCTCTGACTCACTCTGTGAAGTAGAGATTTTCATTGGCTAGTCTTATCTAACCTGAGGAATAGCACAGTGTCTACGGAAGCGTCTGACTCACTCTGTGAAGTAGAGATTTTTATTGGCTAGTCTTATCTAGCCAATCAAAATTTAATTTAATTTCTAGTCTTTTCCAACTCTTGTTATGTCATGAAAGTTACTTCATATTTGTCACTAATAATTACAATTATTTAGGTTTAGGATGACACTGTAGAATCTGAATTTCTGATTATAAATACAAAAAATGAGGAGAGCGCATGCCTGGTGGTCTGGTGGTTAAGAATCCACCTCGCAATGCAAGGGGCACCAGATTGGTCCCTGTCCTGGGAAGATCCCACATGCTAACCACAGAGCCTGCACTCTAGAGCTTGCAGGCGGCAACAACTGAGCCCACGAGCCGCAGCTACCGAAGCCCGTGCACCTGGAGCCTGTGCTTTGTGACAAGCAATGAGAAAGTCTTATTTGCGCAGTCCTGTCCAACTCTGAGACGCTATGGACTGCAGCCCTCCAGGCCCCTCTGTCCGTGGGATTCTCCAGGCAAGAATACTAGAGTGGGTTGCCATTCCGTCTCCAGGGCACCTTTCCAACCCAGGGTTGGAACCTGCATTGTAGGCAGATTCTTTACTGTCTGAGCCACCTCTGAAATGAGAAGCTGGCAACAAAGAGTAGCCCCTCCTTGCCACAACTGGAGAAAGCCAGCATGCAGCAATGAAGACCCAGTACAGCCAAAAATTTAAAAATTGTTTTAAATTGGGGGGGAAGCCAAGTTAACATGTTTCAGAAAGATCAGAGGAGGGCCTCATCCTCTCAGTTGTTAGCGGGCAGGGATTCTTGGCCTGTGTGTCATCCTTTCCTCGCCCGACTATTCAGAGTAAGTGGCCACAGTGCTTGCCATCATTTTAAAGAACTTACCCAGATATCTCATTTGTTTATGTCTTAAATGTCTGGGTCTCTCACTAGACTGTAAAATCCGAGAGGCCAGAGACTACATCTGCTTGACTTAGCACTGAGTACCACCCAGCACATACAGGCTCCTAGTATCCATCTCACAGTCGAGTCCATCTTTCAGTGTTGTTAGTCCAACCTCAATGTGTCCTTACACAGTCACTCCTACCCCACGTGATCACTTCCTCCTCTCAGCAGCTTTAACACTTTTTAGACCACACATCTGTAGTATCCTCAGATGACATTTTATTTTTTTTATCTCAAAAAGACATTTTCTAACCTGTGACAGTCTTAATAGGGTTCTGCAGTTACACAGAGGTAGAAAATTTAGTTTTAAACCAAGTGAAGCAGTCTCTTTCTGTAGAACTTCTCAGTCCTTTGACATGTTCATATATATTTGCAATCTCCAAGAAGGGGCTACAGTAAAAAAAAAAAAAAAAAAAAAGACTACTCCTAATGTAATTGTTCATAGAACCTTATTTTCATCGAGCAAACCTTTGGAAACCCTATGCTAAATTATAAAATCTTTTGTGTCCTCTATTTCTCCATAACCCTTTACAAGGACCTTTGTGCCTAAATGACATCTAACAAATAGCCAACATATGATTAATTCATCAGTGTAATGAAGTCAAGAAAAGAAAGAGAAACTCTGACTGCAGAATATTCAAAAAAGAATAGTCAAGATCCAAGTGACCCTGTTCAATAAGCTGTTGACTATACCAGCCTGGAACCCAATGGAAAGGTCAGGGTTAGAGAGAAAGAAACTTGGGAGAGTTGTGTATGTAGTGTAGATGGTATTGAGAGCGTGGGGTATAAAAGGAAGTGTAGACGCAGAAGGGAAGATGGCCCAGTGGAGTCCTGTGACAATGCAGGGTTGGAAGGTTCAGCCTTGAGGAGGGGTTAGCACATAGCACTCTAAAAAAAGCAGCCAGGGAGGTAGGAGCGATACTCAGAGAACAAGGGACATTCTCAGAAGCCAAGAAAAGGGGAGCATGAAGGAGCTGAAGGAGGAGTGCCACTTGGGTGAAAGTGGCTGAGACGTTGAATCAGACGAGGACAGAGAAGGGCCTACTGGATTTGGCAAGACTGAGGTTATCGGTGCCCTTAACAAAAACTGATTCAGAGGAATGATGGCTAATGAGGCCTGACTGAAACAAGAATGAAGAGCAAACTGCAGGCCCAGGGCTGGGAGGACTACCAAGATGCCTGCTACTGAACACTGGAGGTCATAGCATGTAGCACCAGCTCTGCTGCTCTGGGAATCTAGATGTTGGTGTCACTCTCATTATAGCCAGAATGATTCTTTCCTTTCCTTGTTCTTGATAACTCTGTATCCAAGATGCAAAATCCTAGGCTGTGAGTTCATTAAAAAAAAGTCCTTTTTCGATGTGGAAACAACCCAAGTGTCCAACTAATGAATGAATAAACAAAATGCAGTGTGTGTGTGTGTGTGTGTGTGTGTGTGTGTGTGTGTGCAATGGAATATTACTTAGCCATAAAAATGAATGAAATTCTGACACATGCTTCAACAAGGATGAACCTTGAAAACACTGTATTAAGTGAAATAAGCCAGTTACAAAAGGACACATACTGTATGATTTCATTTACATGAAAGTTTCAGAAAAACCTTTTCCTCAATTACATTCTGCTATTATGCCCAAGAAACTCAATAATGCTTTAAATTGGCCTGGTGAAAGGGAATATGGATTTATTCCTCAGATGAGTGGTATGGTCACCACAGGTGCCACTGGGCAGCTGAGAGTAGTGAAAAATTATTGTGCTTTGCAATATAATGTCAAAGATTGAAAAACATGACTATTAAAATTTGATGGTATGGGGAGGGAGGTGGAAGGGGGGATCAGGATGGGGAACACATGTACAACCCATGGCAGATTCATGTTGATGTATGGCAAAACCAATACAATATTGTAAAGTAATTAGCCTCCAATTAAAATAAATAAATTTATATTAAAAATAAATAAAAATAAAAATGGTTAACATAAAAAAATCTAAAAAAAAAAAACCCAACCTCTAATAATGTTTATTTCTTTTCCAAAAAAGGTAGACAGCCAAGTGTTCATAAATGACACTTCAATTGTAACAGACTCTTCAGAGCACTTTTCAGAGAAAGCACTTGCTGCCTGTTAGTCATTCTTGCCCAAGGGTAAGATAAGTTTGCAGGGACCAAATGCTATTCTTCTAATTCACCATTCCAAATTAAAGCTCCCTGACTCTGAGTTGGCCTCCTAGTATCTGGTGAATCTCAAAGCTAAACTGTTCTTCCACTTGCAGGAGCTTCCATTGTGGGGGTGAACTGCCATTTTGACCCCACAATTAGCTTACAAACAGTGAAGCTCATGAAAGAAGGCTTGGAGGCTGCGGGACTGAAAGCCCACCTGATGAGTCAGCCCTTGGCCTACCACACTCCCGACTGCGGCAAGCAGGGATTTATCGACCTGCCAGAATTCCCCTTTGGTAAGAAATCATCTCAGGGTCTTCATGTCAGACAAATTCCAAATAAACCTCTGGCCATAGAGCTTTATCATGGTAAAATGATGGCAGCATATCTCCTCATCTCTCAGCCCTGCTTCTCTCCCTGCAGCCCCAAAACTTTTAAATCAGACATTAGGAAACATAGGACCAGCAAGCAAAAAAGACCTCTGATTTAAAGGTAAAATCAAAGGTGAGTCGACACCTAGGTAGACAATCAATTCATGACACATGGAGTTTGGTAAGAATAATGCCCTCCTGAGTGGGATCAGTGAAGACTCTACTGCTGGTTCTAGCTCTGTTGCTTAGTGGCAGAACCTTAGCAAAGTTCCTGAGTTCATCCAGATCTGAATTTTCTCATCAGATAAATAAGTTTACACCAAGTTATCACCAATATGCTTTTCTCTTATTTTGAATGCTGCTTGAATACTCTAGCTATATCTGAGTTGAGGGGGTGAGGGGCAGAGGGAAGGTGCCATCACTGGGTTACTGTGTAACAGATTTGAATGAACAGACCAAAGCAGATGATGTGGGGTGAACCCTTGCAGTCTGAGAAGAGGGATAAAGGTTGTGTGGGAAGTGGGCGTGAGTCTACCTGGAGAGTCAAGCCAGAGGTGACCCTGGCCTGGCCAGCCTACTATTTCATTCTAGGGTCCTTATCTCATATTCTAGAGGGACTCTGTAAAATCATCAGTCTAGAAGAACCACAGAAGAATGGCGAGGCATTTGTGGTTTTACTGGTGTAGAAGAGATTATTGCAAAATTTAGTGACTTTAAACAGCAAATCTTTTTTATATCTCATAGTAGCTGTGGGTCATGAATTTGGGAGCGCTTAACTCAGAGTCTCTTAATAGGCTGCACTCCAGACTCTTGCAAGGGTTACAGTCATCTGAGGGCCTGATGGGAGCTCTTTCAATCTGAAAGAGCTTGAATTGCTTTCAAGCTCTCTTAGTCAGCTGTTGGGAGTCAGGGTTAGTTTTTTGCTGTCTGTTGCCTGGAGCCCTCAGTTTCTTGGCTCATGGGCTTTTCCACTGTGATACTTGAGCATCTCACAGTGTGGCTGCTGGCTTCCCCTGGGATGAGTGATCCAGGAAAGAACAAGGCAGAAACCCTAATGTCTCTAATGATCTAGCCTCAGAAGTCACAAGCCATCCCTTCCACCATACTTTACTGGTCTCACAGACCAACCTGATATAATGCAGGAAAGGTGAGACCATCACAGGGCAGAGATCATTGGGAACCATCTTGAAGTCCTGCTGTCACAGCTGTTTAAACTGGGCATGTCAATGCAAGGTAGCTAATCATTTTTAGAAGTTAGGAACTGAATATTTCTTTTCAGAAATATAAGATCTTATCTAATTCTTTTATAGAAAATAACATTTATTATAGCTATTTTGAATATTTTTACTGAAGCAGAGCATCATTTATTACAGGACTGGAGCCCAGAGTTGCAACCAGATGGGATATTCAAAAGTATGCCAGAGAGGCCTACAACCTGGGGGTCAGGTACATCGGTGGGTGCTGCGGATTTGAACCCTACCACATCAGGGCAATTGCAGAGGAGCTGGCTCCAGAGAGGGGATTTTTGCCACTGGCTTCAGAAAAACATGGCAGCTGGGGAAGTGGTTTGGATATGCACACCAAACCCTGGATTAGAGCCAGGTAAGAACCTTAAACTGTATTTGCCAAACCAAACTCACACAAATTATGAATACATCCAAGTGAGGTCATTACAAAAAGTACCGCCAATTTGCAGTGTAATGACAAAGAATCACTTAGCCTCTTCAAATTCTGTCACAGAAATATTTATAACTTTAGCTTTATGGAGTGATTTCTGGAGAAAGCTTTAAGAATATAGAATATAAATAACGTAAGTTGCAACAAAATGTGATTTCACACTCTTGGAAAGCACCATCTATGTGGTGGAAGCTAACAGTGAATCAGTTGTTAGGATTCAAGTACAAATATTAATTGCTTATTCTGTGCCAAGCACAATCGTTGGAGCTGGGAAGACAGTGGTGAATGAGATTTAAAAAGGTCTTTGCTCTCAGAGCTTACATTCCACGGGGGATGAGGAACAATAAACAAATAGATTTTCACATCAGGCAATGTGCAGGGTACTAGGAATATAGAAATGAAAGGCTGCAGTCCGTGGCTTACAGCCTCTCACAGTCTACTGGGGAGAAATGGAGAAGAAAGCTGATGTATTATACTGTAGTTATCTACTTAAGTAGAGGCATGGATAAAAAAGGAACAATGAAGAGAAGAGAATAACTATCTATGCCTAATAGATGATGTAGAAAAAGGGACTTTGGGGCTAGATTTTATTTTTTTATTTTATTTTTTTTAATGAATTTTATTTTTACTTTGTTCTACTTTACAATACTGTATTGGTTTTGCCATACATTGACATGAATCAGCCACGGGTGTACATGAGCTCCCAATCCTGAAACCCCCTCCCACCTCCCACCCCATATCATCCCTCTGGATCATCCCCATGCACCAGCCCCAAGCATCCTGTATCCTGCATTGAACATAGACTGGTGCTTCGTTTCTTACATGATAGTATACATGTTTCAATGCCATTCTCCCAAATCATCCCACCCTCTCCCTCTCCCCCCAAGGCCAAAAGTCCGTTCTGTACATCTGTGTCTCCTCTGTTGTCTCACATACAGGGTCATCATTACTATCTTTCTAAATTCCATATATATGTGTCAGTATACCGTATTGGTGTTTTTCTTTCTGGCTAACTTCACTCTGTATAATCGGCTCCAGTTTCATCCATCTCATTAGAACTGAGTCAAATTTATTCTTTTTAAGGGCTGAGTAATACTCCATTGTGTATATGTACCACAGCTTTCTTATCCATTCATCTGCTGATGGACATCTAGGTTGTTTCCATGTCCTGGCTATTATAAACAATGCTGCAATGAACATTGGGGTACATGTGTCTCTTTCAATTCTGGTTTCCTCAGTGTGTATGCCCAGCAGTGGGATTGATGGGTCATAAGGCAGTTCTATTTACAATTTTTTAAGGAATCTCCACTGTTTTCCATAGTGGCTGTACTAGTTTGCATTCCCACCAACAGTGTAAGAG
>SJYW01041178.1:136305-151195 GCA_006410735.1 Raphicerus campestris | reverse complement strand
AAAAAAAAAAAAGCACTACTTGCTATAAGAGAGAAGGATCTGGTAGAGCGTGTGGTGTGAGGACAGCTGGGTCCCATCACAGAGGCGCAAGGGGCTAGTGGTGTGACCGTTGAAAGGCACACCGCAAAAGCTGATTCTGAAATAGGTTCAGATGATCTTCCAACAGTAATGTGGCTCCAGGACTTTGCTCTTCCATGCACAGACAGAGGTGATTTTAAGAAAATCAATTTCAGATCCTCATCTTGAGTTTGAAAGGACTGTTTTATACAATAATGGTGGTTTAGTCCCTAAGTCATGTCTGACTCTTGCAAGCCCATGGACTATCACCTGCCAGGCTCCTCTGTCAGTGGGATTTCCCAGGCAAGAATACTGGAGTGGACAATAATTCTGTCTAAAACTACACCTGTGGTCCA
Source organism: Raphicerus campestris (assembly GCA_006410735.1). Lineage (NCBI taxonomy): Eukaryota > Metazoa > Chordata > Mammalia > Artiodactyla > Bovidae > Raphicerus > Raphicerus campestris. Next base: position 150,782 of record SJYW01041178.1, on the reverse strand, counting down.
GGTATTTGTGAGTTCTCCTCCCACCTTTCCTCTAATAATCACTCTCCCTATCAAAAACAAATTTAAAGCGCACATTTCACTCACCCCAAATCTTTCTACACTGAATTGTGAAACCTGAGATGTCAAAACATCTGCAACCTCAAACACAGGGAGATTCCTAAACACTGGTACTGAAAAAGTAAATGACTTTAATGGTTGACTAATATTTTTGCAAGTCAGCTGGTTCCTAATTCTTTGCTATTAGTGTAACTGAAGTAGGATATGTTCGCTAGCAGGGCATTAATAATAATAATTCCTGGTGATATAGCATTATATAATTTCTGATGTAAAACTTGGAAGGTGTCCAGGGGATTGAGTAATAGTGCTATAACAAAATATTCATTCCCATCTGCTTACTTATTTGAATAAGATTTTTCAGAACTTAAGTCTATAAAAAAGTAAGTAGGCATAGAATTGATGCTAAACTCTGCCTCATCCTACCAATAAATAATATTCAAACATGCATACATAAGCTAATTGAAAAACCAGTTCAACTCATTTAATAAAGAAATGTATTTCTAGTAACATTTTACTTTCATAATTATGTATCAAAATTTGTCATATATTTATCTTTTGATCACCTGAATAACAATAGTAATAATAACTCAATCTAAAAGAAATGTTAAATATTTTGAGCTTGTTATTACAACAGAAACTTTACAAACTTACATTTAAATGTATAAACATGTTTTTGTGGTAGAAAATTTGATGGGTCTATCTACAGAAGATGTTCAGACATAAAAATAAATAACACTGAGCAGGGAGGAGGAGTAGAATGAGAATACAGATTTAAGGAAGAAAGACAAACTTTATAATATTTTCTACTATCTAAGAAGAGTTCATTAATACATTTCTAAAAAGGATAAAGACAGGAATCAAATTGATTTGGTATTTTGCTTCCAATTAATACAGTTGGCTTTTTAAGGTATCGATTTGTACTAAGTTAAAAATGACATCCTTTGCAAATTTTAAAATATATACACTTATGATTTTAAAAATTAATAGCTTGAAAATGTGTGAGAGTGTCAACTCTCTTGCTTTGTTTTTACATTATAATAGAGCAAGAAAGTTAGAAAGCTGTTATATTATGAATCTATAAAGAAAGCTGAGTGCTGAAGAATTGATGCTTTTGAACTGTGGTGTTGGAGAAGACTCTCGAGAGCCCCTTGGACTGCAAGGAGATCCAACCAGTCCACCCTAAAGGAGATCAGTCCAGAATATTCATTGGAAGGACTGATGCTGAAGCGGAAACTCCAGTACTTTGGCCACCTGATGCAGTGAACTGACTCATTGGAAAAGACCCTGATGCTCGGAAAGATTGAAGGCAGGAGGAAAAGGGGACGACAGAGGATGAGATGGTTGGATGACATCACCAACTCAATGGACATGAGTTTGAGTAAGCTCTGGGAGTTGGTGATGGACAGGGAAGCCTGGCATGCTGCAGTCCATGGGGTTGCAAAAAGTTGGACAAGACTGAGCAACTGAACTGAACTGAACTAAGTCCCACACAAATTCTAAAGAAACTGGCTATTCTTTTTTGAAATTTCTAGTCAAAGAAATGTACACACTGTGATAGTGGGTAAAAACTGCCATTTCAGAAAATTATCCTATTAACACAATTGGTGCTCCTAACACTTGCTACACCATCAAGCTTAATTAAAGTGGCTCTTATGAGAGATCAACATTCATAAATTCCAAGAACAAATTTGAGAGATTAACATCAAATCCTGAGTAACTTTCTTTCTCTCATTCATTCAACAAACACTGAGCCCCTCTCCTAGGCTAAGCCTGGGGGAGGCTCTGGGGGCCCAGCAGAACAGTCAACAGCCTGTGTTCCCTGTCAGCTCCATGGCAGTGGGGGAAGGCCATCTGCAAACGGTTGGTGCATAATAAGACAAGCTCAGATTGCAGTTAGTGTTGAGCAAAATGAAAACCGAGGTAAGTGATAACAAGTAGTTGAGGAGTGGAATTGAGGGGCATTGACTCCAACATAATGCAACTTAAGTTTCAGAGCTCTTCTTCCGTGTAGGCCCAGTTCAAGCCCCTGGAGGAACCGTGATACTAGGCTAGTGTGAAGGCACACGCATGCACACACACCACACACCTGGAAACAAAATCACTTCTTAGAGCCCATATACAAAAAAAAAAACCTAATAGAGACTGCTAAAATTTTGTTGTTTTAGTTTAGTCATTAAGTCATGACCAGCTCTTTTGCAATCCCATGGACTGTAGCCCGCCCAGCTCCTCTGTCCATGCAATTTCCCAGGCAAGAATACTGGAGTGGGTTGCCATGCCCTCCTCCAGGGGATCTTCCTGACCCAAGGATCTTCCTGATTCAGGGATCAAACCTGCATCTCCTGCATTGGCAGGCAGATTCTTTACCACTGAGCCACCTGGAAAGCCCTCTAAAAATCTGATAGCAGTCCTAAAACTTAACATGTCATTACAAATAATGAGTAGAGAAAGCAAATAACAACTTTTCTGTACTATAAGTCATAAAAACACATTTCAATCAATGACATTTTACCAAAGACTGGATTATCTTCTTATTCCCCAACTAGAAAATAATACCACACCATTACTGTCATATGGAGAGGTAACCTAAGAGTATATACGCAGAATTGTAGGGTAAAAACAGGTTATGTCAGGCAGTTAATTATTAAAATTACATGTTCTTCTTCAGGCTTTTCTGATGGCTATGGTATGTGTCAGTCTTTTTGCTGTGTCCTTTGTTGTGATTTTTTTCTAAGTAAGTGTTTACTATTGTATGGATTTTTATATTCATAATGTTGTATTCTCTTTCTCAAATTCAGACCTAACAAACCCGTCTGGCCCCTGGGTGAAGCTAATTTAGATGGAAAGATCTGGAAAGCCCTTTTTGAGTTGCTTACATTGGAACAGAAGCCTGAATGAGGATGGCATTCTAGGAAGAAATAACGAGTGACAAGGACTCCAAGGGAGATGAGTTCCTTCAGGGTCTTGGAGGCTGGGGAAGAAGTTTGCTTCATTCTAAATGCAGTCATATAACCATCTGATTTATATTTAGACACAGCAACATCAATGTAAAAACATATGGACTAGTTAAAATAGCCTAAAGCCCTAATGTGTATGTATTAAAACATTTTCCCACCCATAAAAGATAGAAATCAGTACGTTCTGAGTGAAAAGCTACTGCCCCTCAGTGGTAAAAGAAGAAAAATTCAGAATAACATAATTCTAGGCTAAAATAACGGTGGAGAAGGCAATGGCACCCCACTCCAGTACTCTTGCCTGGAGAATCCCATGGATGGAGGAGCCTGGTAGGCTGCAGTCCATGGGGTCACTAAGAGTCGGACATGACTGAGTGACTTCACTTTCACTTTTCATTTTCATGCATTGGAGAAGGAAATGGCAACCCACTCCAGTGTTCTTGCCTGGAGAATCCCAGGGATGGGGGAGCCTGGTGAGCTGCCATCTATGGGGTCTCATAGAGTTGGACACAACTGAAGTGACTTAGCAGCAGCAGCAGCAGGCTAAAGTAAAACAAAAATTCGCTGGTGGTGATAATTTTATTTTTCACTAAGCAATAAACCACAATAGTCAATTTTCATAATATATGAATTCTAATGATGAACATATAGGGATAGCACTTTACAGTGGGCTTTATTGTCTTGGTTGTTACTTTCTCCCTTCTTTCATCTTTCTTTTACGTGTTACCTTCCCCACTTCCTCCCCCAACCACCTTCATTCCTTCTTTCTTTGCTTCCTTTCACAAGTGCTTATGAGCACCTGCTTTGTACTATGCATATATACAGAAGTAACCAAGACAGACATTCGCTTGTGACTCAGAAGGGAAAACAGACTTCAAACAAATAGTGTTTTAGTTCCAATTAATTGCAACTCAGTGTTATAGAAAGAGAAGTTTACGATGCCATTAGAGCATCTATCAGGGGCCTACATTAGACTGGGGAGGTAGAAAAGTTGATGAAGAGGGTCTCAAACTTGCTGCCTCAAGGATCACTAGGAATTAGGGCAGTGAGAGCAGAGAGGAGGAGTGTTCCAGGCAGAGGAATAGCATCTGTGAAGGCCATGAGATGGAAAGAAGAATGATGTTTGAGGAAATGAAAGACGACCAAGCCAAGAGGGAAAGAAGCTGAAGAGGCAGGGGAGGGAGGTAGGAGTCCTGTGACAAAGCACCTTGCAGACCACGAGAAGGATCTGGGACTTAATCCTAACAGTAATGGGGAAATGATGAGGGTTAAACAAATGAATCAAAGAGGACTTTTTGTGTTGCGAAGGACAGAAACCATAGCTCCCTGTCCCCTATTCACTCAGCTCCCTGAACCAGAGACAGCCAATAACTCTAGGGTTTTATAAGTCTATTCAGGAATAGTTATGCCTACACGTGCAAATATGTCTGTTAATCTTATCATCATTTACATAATTTATGGTGGCATACTGGATACACTGCCCTGAATCTTGTTTTTCTGACTTAACAATGTATCTTAGCAATCATCCCCTATCAGTGGATATAGAACTGCCTCATCCTTTTCTTCNCATTTACATAATTTATGGTTGCATACTGGATACACTGCCCTGAATCTTGTTTTTCTGACTTAACAATGTATCTTAGCAATCATCCCCTATCAGTGGATATAGAACTGCCTCATCCTTTTCTTCCTCTGGATTAGATTGCTGCATGCGTGGACCATTATTTATTTAACTAGTTTCCTATTGGTGGACATTTAGGTCATTTCAAGGCTTTTACTACTGCACACAAGATCACAGTGAATGTTCCTACCTGTAGCATTGCCACATGTGAGAGAATAACTGTCAAGAGAAATTCCTAGAAATAGAATTCCTGGGTCAAAGAGTATGTTCATTTGGAATTTTGATAGGTATTGCCAAAGTGCCTTCCCTAGGAGTAATATTAACATATACAACTCACAAAGTGTTGATAGTATGTGTATAACATATACAAGGATATGGCAGATGAAAAAGTGATACTGCAGTAGTGTTAATTTGTACTTCTTTTATTAAAGGTGAGCTTGGGCACCCTTAGATCTGATTAAGAGCTAGTGCTTGAGATGAATTAAAAACTATCTAATTAGTCAGAGGCTATGGTTTTTCCAATAGTCATGTATGGATGTGAGAGTTGGACTGTGAAGAAAGCTGAGCACCAAAGAACTGATGCTTTTGAACTGTGGTGTTGGAGAAAACTCTTGAGAGTCCCATTCACTGCAAGGAAATCTAACCAGTTCATTCTGAAGAGATCAGCCCTGGGATTTCTTTGGAAGGAATGATGCTAAAGCTGAAACTCCAGTACTTTGGCCACTTCATGTGAAGAGTTGACTCATTGGAAAAGACTCTGATGCTGGGAGGGGTTGGGGGCAGGAGGAAAAGGGGATGACAGGATGAGATGGCTGGATGGCACCACCGACTCGATGTTCGTGGGTTTGGGTGAACTCCGGGAGTTGGTGATGGACAGGGAGGCCTGGTGTGCTGCAATTCATGGGGTTGCAAAGAGTCGGACACGACTGAGCGACTGAACTGAACTGTCTGAATTAGTCAGACAGCCAAAAGCCTAGAGCTAAAAATGACATTTCATTCATTCAACAAGCAATTTTTGAAAAACAATTCTACACTAGGCACACTCATAACATAGGCTCTGATAAATCCAAGATGGATGAAACTTGATCCTGACCCAGATGAGATCAAGTCTAATGAGGGATGTGAAACATATAATTAAATACAATACGTTTTTTAAAAAGAGAGAGAAAGGAATGCAAAAACAGATCACAGAGAAGAGTACCTAATGCTTATGTGCCAACCATTCGCATATATTTTCTTGGAATATTTAATTTTTCATTATTTTAATTTTGGCTGTGCTGGGTCTTTGTTGCTGCATGAGTGTTTCTCTAGTTGTGGCAAGCGGAGGCTACTCTCTAGTTGCGGCGGGTGGGCTTCTCATTGCAGCGGTCTCTCTTGTTGCAGAGCACAGGCTCTAGGGCACATGAGCTTCAGTAGTTGCAGCATGTGGGGCCGGTTGTTGCAGTTCCCAGGCTCTGGAGCACAGGCTCAAAACTGTGGCCCATGGGCTTGTTTGCTCCATAGCATGTAGGATCTTCCCAGATCAGAGATCCAACCTATGTCTCTTGCATTAGCAGGCAGATTCTTTACCACTGAGCCACCAGGGATGCCCTAGAATATTTAATTTTTTGAAGGACAGAGAGTTGGGGGAAGCAAGTAATTAATATTTTTTCATTTTTTAAAGCCTTGGATTTCTTTTAAAACTTGGCTCTGTGTATTAGCAAAAATACCCACAATTGTTTTAGCAGAACTGGGATTATTTTTCAGACATAAAGATATGTCTGAAATTGTGGTTAAGACCCCCTTCATGGAAACGTAGTATGAGTGACACAAGGGGCAAAGTGTCTCAGCACACTTAATATTTTATCTTCAAAGCCAAGGTCACAGTCAGTTTCACATAGAGAACCCCAGTTCGCCCAGGATCCCCACCCACCGTGCTCCTGCCCTAGCCAGGTTCAATCAAGATGTGTTCAAAAAGGTTGTTTTTGTCTTCAAGGAACTTTTGGATGAAAATCAACCTTCTGTCATTAGTTTTATCCTTAGAAAAAGACACTTTGGCACTTAAATATTTTAAAATGTTTTCAAATCTGTTTCTTCTTTCTGGTCTTTGCTGCTGCTGCTAGGTTGCTTCAGTCGTGTCCGACTCTGTGCTACCCCATAGACGGCAGCCCACCAGGCTCCCCCGTCCCTGGGATTCTCGAGGCAAGAACACTGGAGTGGGTTGCATTTCCTTCTGGTCTTTACTTAATAGTAAATTATATATTTAGTAAAACTCAGGGCAAAACAGGGCTGAAGACAAAACAGCCTCTCAGCTTCCCAAGGGCACAGCAGAGTCGCACAGGGGAAAGCTGCCGGCAGAGAGTGATTATTACGTTTGCATCCCACCTTTGGCTTCTCTAAGTCACAGAGATCAGGAGCTGAGGATTTAAAGGCACCAAATCAACAGGGCACTTATCAGGACCCAACACTCCAGTGCTCAGTGACAACCAGTCTTCCCTGGTGCTTGGCTTGGGTTCACAGGGGAAAGGGTGGGTACAGCTGGACACTGTGCCTGGCTCCAGGCGTCTTGCATCTGCACCCGAGACTAGCTACGGGGTCTCCAAGTGTGTACTTCTCTTATCTATGGCTCTGTACACTTATCCCCAGAAAATGTACTATAAGGCCTTCCTCCCGGGATTAACTGAGTGTCTGAAAAAGCCAAGTATTTCAGACATTTTCCTATTTTTCTGTGAAGTTATTCTTGCCTGGAGAATACCATGGACCAAGGAGTCTGGTGGGCTATAGTCCATAGGGTTGCAAAGAGTCAGACACTACTGAAGTGACTTCACACACATGCTACCTCAACTATACCTTCTTCAGGACATTCTTCACAAATCATCATGAACATTCTAGAAAGTTTAAGGTTTCTTATAAACAAGTCTCAGGTAAGACTGATATTCATCAGTCTTGACAAGGATTCTAATAAATGAAAGAATTCCTTTTCCTGTAATACATGAATGGCAGGCTTTACTCATGTTATTTTTATAATCTCCTAAGATTGTTCATTTCATTACTTTAGGCATGCCCACAAACAGTGTGAGGTTGGGACTACTATCCCCATTTTACAGATTTTGAACCATTTTTCCTTCCCAGTGATCCATAGTGTATGGAAACAAGTAGAAATGTGAAGCTGGAAAATCTGTGTCTCCTACTTCATTCATTCATTTAACAAATATTTACCAAATGCAACAATACGTCAGGCACTTTTCTATAGACTGAAGCTATGGAGGTAAAAATTCATGACCTCCACTTCTCTTTAAGAGATTGATATTTAGGAAAAGGAGATAAATATTCAGTTCAGTTCAGTTCAGTCGCTCAGTCGTGTCCAACTCTTTGTGACCCCATGAATTGTAGCACACCAGGCCTCTAGGTCCATCACCAACTCCCAGAGTTTACCCAAACTCACGTGCATTGAGTCGGTGATGCTATCCAGCCATCTCATCCTCTGTCATCCCCTTTTCCTCCTGCCCCCAATCCCTCCCAGCATCAGAGTCTTTTCCAATGAGTCAACACTTCCCATCAGGTGGCCAAAGTATTGGAGTTTCAGCCTCAGCATCAGTCCTTCTGATGAACACCCAGGACTGATCTTTAGGATGAACTGGTTGGACCTCCTTGAAGTCCAAGGAACTCTCAAGAGTCTTTTCCAACACCATAGTTCAAAAGCATCAATTCTTCGGCGCTCAGCTTTCTTCACAGTCCAACTCTCACATCTATACATGATCACTGGAAAAACCATAGCCTTGACTAGACAGACCTTTGTTGGCAAAGTAATGTCTCTGCGTTTGAATATGCTATCTAGGTTGGTCATAACATTCCTTCCAAGGAGTAAGCGTCTTAATTTCATGGCTGCAATCAAGTGACTACAATAAAATGTTAGTCTTGCTGGGGTACAATGAGCCCCATAGAAGGGAAAAGTCAATTTCCTGTATGGAGTAAGGAGGGAGAGTTTCACAGAGGAAAGGATTCCAACTGTTTTGGAAGAACGGTGAAGATGGAATGGGAGAGGGCATTGCAGGAAGAGATAGCATGAAAGTAAATTAATAAGCAAAGTAATTTTTTAAAAAGTACCTTGTATAAGAGTGCCCGGGAAGCTCAGCTAATAAAGCATCAGACTTTTAATCCAAGGGTCCAGGGTTCAAGTACCTATCTAGGTACCAAAAATAAATAAATAAATGAGTAGATAAGGCACCTCTGCTATACAACACTTTATAAAGGTAACATCATTATTCATTAGCAAATACTTATGCCATCCTTGGCTTCCTGTGGGGCTCAGGGGTAAAGAATCCAGCTGCAAGGCAGGAGACACAGGTTCAGTCCCTTAGTTGGGAAGATCCCCTGGAGGAGGGCATGGCAATCCAGTCTACTATTTTTGCCAGGAAAATCCTGTGGACAGAGGAGCCTGGTGGGATACATTTCATGAGATCGCAAAGAACTGGATATGACTAAATCAACTGAGCATGCAGACATGCACGCTGTCCTTAATTATATGCCAGACTGCATATAGGTACCTTTAAGCTTTAAAGAAGTAGAAATACATAAAGGATAGAATTTCATAGAGTGATACACGTGATGAAGAATAGAAACCAGTAAGGAGGTAACTGGTGGTGGGATCTCTGAAGAGGTGGCACGAAAACAGAGAACTGCATGAAGACAACACATGGAGAGTGGAGCAAGGAACATTTCCAGTAGGAAGAGCAGAAGTGCAAAGGCCCTGAGACAGAAATCAACTTAGTGAGTCTGAAGAACAGCAAGGAGGCCACTGTGGCTGGACAGGGTAAGTGAGGAGAAAAAGATAACAGGTGCAAGTAGAAGCTTAAATAGGAGTTTAGCTTTCATTCTAGGTACAGCAAAAAATCACTGGGAGGTTTTAAGTAGGGAAGGATATGATAGACTCGGGTTTTTAAAAAACTATTCAGACTAGCTTCACAATGAATGGTCTAGAGCAGCGTTTCCCAACCATTTTGGTACCAGGATCTGGTTTTGTGGAAGACAATTTTCCCACATGGCACAGGGAAGGCGGGGGGAGGGGGGGCATGAGGATGACTCAAGCACATTGCATTTACTGTGCACATTATCTCCATTATTATTACATCAGCCTCACCTCATATAATCAGACAGGAGATCCCAGCAGTTAGGGACCCCTAGTCAAGAGGAAGCAGGGATAAAGGTCATCACAGATACCACAGGGACTCTCTATCAAACCATGAGTCAGACTGAAAACTGAATTGTTTTCTTTCCTAACTTAAACCCCTGTATTGCCCAACTAGTTTAATNCGAGAGGAAGCAGGGATAAAGGTAATCACAGATACCACAGGGACTCTCTATCAAACCATGAGTCAGACTGAAAACTGAATTGTCTTTCTTTCCTAACTTAAACCCCTGTATTGCCCAACTAGTTTAATCATTACATCTCTATCAGCTAGGATCTGGTTAGAAAAATAGAACTTATATTAATTAGTTCAAGTGAGGGGAACTGGTTACAAACAGATCAGAAAAACTGAAAGAGAAAACAGAGGAAGGTGAGGCAACCCAGAGAGAGGTTAGAGCAGCCGGAAGCCTCTATCACCACTGACACCGAAACAGTGCAGAAAAGGTGGGGTTAGAGAGCGCTAGAGCAAGGACACCAGGTGGAAGCCAGAACCTGGGGCCACGGCAGGAGCTAGATGTGGCAAGGAGACAGCCACGGCAGCTGATGCCACGGGGACAGGGTGAGAGGGGAGAACAGGCTCGGCTTCTCTCCTCCTCCCACCTCTGACTCAACCAGAAGCCACGAGGAAAGGGAGCCAGGCACAGCAGTTTGAGGGGGTCGGTTACCCAAGATGACAAGCAAGGAAGGGCAGGGAAGGGGTCCGAGAGCAATCTGAACACTACATGACTGGCACACAACCAACCGGGGACAGTCCCAGAATTTTAGAAACAACCATTTAGCCACTATGACCTGTCAATTCATCTCCCAAAGCCTCTCTTCTCTATCCCAAAGTCACTGCCCCAATTCAAGCCTTACCCTCTCTCACTTGGACAACAGAAATGGGTTTATAACTTATTTCCCTGCCTCTACTCTCTCTCACTCCAAAATGCCCTCCACAGGAATAGACCTACAGATTGCATTTGTAAACAAAGCTGATGGTGTTCCAGTCTTGACACTCAGCTGAAATCTAGTTCCCAGAGGGCAGCCTCAGAGCCTCTGACAGTCTGGCTCCAGAATGCCTTTCACCCACATCTTCCTATTAAAGAAACTGTGCTTTAGCCACAAAAGGAGAACTTGAGACTTCCCAAGCATGACATGTTCTTTCATGCTCACATTCCTTGTTCACACTAGTTGGAATTCTCTTTTCAAAACCCTTTCTTCCTCCTGGAATCCTTTAAAATCTAAAAAGTTACCTCCTAAATGAAAACTTGCTTCACAATGCCAGGTAGAATGAATTACTTTCCTTTGCTGTATTCCAGTCTCAAGTTGTTTGAACTACTTTTAGAGTTCACATATCATGTGAATACTGCTGATGAAGTGTACTCTTTACATTGTATTCCAATTCATTTTAGCAATATCAGTAATTTCCTTCATCATGAGTCCATAACCTGTTTTTATAAAAAGGTGTATTGGCACACAGCCATGCCCATCTTTTGACTTACAGTCTGTGGCTTCCTTAGCACTACATCATGAAATATTAATTGAATTGTTTAGAAAGTTGACTAGTGTGACACAGACTGGATAGCCTCCCAAAAAACTGAGATATTTATGTGATCATTTACAGAAAAAGTTTGCCAACTCCTATCCTCGATGTTTCCTTAAAGGGATTCCTAGAATTTAACCCAAAACTTCGCGCATAATAGGTGCTCTATAAATGTTGATCAAATTTTCTAGAAAGATAACAAATATGTAGGCTCAAGAATAAGAGAACACTACCCAGACGTAAAAAAGAATGAAATCATGCCATTTACAGCAACACGGTTGGACATAGAGATTATCACACTAAGCAAAATAAGTCAGAAGGGAAAGATAGATACCATATAATATCACTTCTGTGTGGAATCTAAAATATGATACAGATGAACTTACCCATGAAACAGAAACAGGTTCGCAGACAGAGAACAGACCTGTGGTGGCCCAGACAAGGGGAGGTGGGGGAGGGATGGACTGCGAGTGTGGCGTTAGCAGGTGCAAACTGTTAAGGAGAAAAAGGATAAACAACAAGGTCAAACTGGACAACTCAGGGAACTACATTCTGTGTCCTGTAATAAACCATAATGGAAGAGAATTTTAAAAAAAATAAAAGAAAAGGCCAGGAACAAAAAGAAGGCCTTATTTTAAAATAATAACACAAAAGCCATGGGGAAAACGGAGCCTGTCTTCATGTAAGTAAAGAACTTACATTTTTCCCAAATTTATTGAGATATTACTGATGTTTAACATTAAGGTGTATAATGGGATGATTTGATACCTGCATATATTGCAAACTATTTCCCACAATAGGGTTAGTTAACACATCCTTCACCTCACATAACTACCATTTTGTGATCGTTACGGTGAGAACATTTAAGGAAAATGCTCCTGGTGTTCTTGAAACAGAAGAGCACAAAGGAATGATTTTCTGCCAGTAAAGAAGTTCAGTTTGGCCTTTCCTTCCTTTGAAAAAGGAAAAAAATTGTGAATTTTTCTGTTTTAGTAGAAAAGAAAAATCTGGAATTCTGGAAGATTAGAGTAAGCATTCTGTGTTGCATATGACCTAAATTGGGTCAGGCTTATGCCTTTGTGAGACCCTCTAGCTCATGAGTCTATGAGTAAAGGCATGTATGTGTTTCTATGGTACAATCCTGGGAGTTTCCAGTGTAGGTCCAAGGAGGGGACGGATGAGCCCTGCAGTGGCAGCATGAAAGGTCTCTTTGTCTTTCCTTTGAATGTTTAGATAAGTAATCTGAAAATTACATTAACAAAATGTTTTGCATGAACCTAAAAATAACTCAGCTGAGCACACTCAAAGTCTTTGTGGTTGTTTTACATGCTAACGTTAATTATGCCTACATGCAAAATTGACTGGTAAAAGATTTTACTGTCAGGTAACAAATACTTCAAACTGTGGCCTTGTGTTCTATGTGGTGTTGTTGAGGGCAGCATATGATTTTATTAAAACTTAAAAAATAATTCCTCATCACTACTAGTTAAGAATTCAAAGATTCAACATCAAAAATTGAATTCTGGAGGGCTCTACCTATAGGCACATCCTTCACAGTGAGAAGAAACTCTATCCACTGGAAAAAAAAATATTAAAATACAATCAGTAACGGGGGGAAGCTCTGCTTCATATACAACAAACAATGGCTATTCTTTATAAACAACTAGCTTATGCATAGATTTGTTTTTAAATGTTGTTGCTAATAGATTTTTTTTTAAGTACTATAAGTAACAATTCTCATTCATTTGCTGATAGGAACACAAAATGGTACAACCACTTTGAAGGGCAGTTTGCGGAACTAGGCCTACTCTTGAGCGGGTGGAGGGGGAAGAGATGAATTCAGAGTTTGGGATTAATCATACACACTGCTATATATAAAACAGATAACCAACAAGGACCTACTGTATAGCACACGGAATGATACTCAATGATTTGAAATAATCTATAAGGGAAAAGAATCTAAAAAAAGACACACATACATATATCTGAATCACCTTGCTGTACACCTGAAACTAATACAACATTGATTGTAAATCAACCATATTTCAATAAAAACATTAAAAAAAGAAAGGAAAAGAAACTAAGCCTACTCTTAACCATATGATCTGGCAGTCATGCTCCTTAGCATTAGCTGAAAACCAAATTAGCTGAAAATCATGTCCACACAAAAACCAGAACATGAATTCATAATTGCCAAAACTTAGAAATAACCAATATGTTCTTCAGTAGGTGAATAAACAAAGCATGGGACATTTGTATGATTGTGTATTTTTCAACCATAAAAAGAAATGAGCTCTCAAGCCATGAAAAAACATAGAGGACTCTTAAGCATAAATGCATATTGCTAAGTCAAACAAGCCAGTTTGAAAAGACTGTCTACTAGATGATTCCAATTATGTGACACCATGGAAAAGGCAAAACTATAGAGACAATAAACAAGACCAGTGGTGGACTTCCCTGGTGGTCCAGTGGGTCCAGACTCCACATTTCTACAGCAGGAGGTACAGATTCAATGAGTCCCTGGTCAGGGAAGTTCCACATGCCCTGGGAACAAAGGAACAAATCAGGAAAGGAATATTCAACCACTCATTGGCAGACAAGGTGTGAGCAAGAGCCCTAAGGAAGAATCACAGCCTTTTTACCTATCAGTTCAGTTCAGTTCATCAGTCGCTCAGTCGTGTCTGACTCTTTGTGACCCCATGAATCGCAGCACGCCAGGCCTCCCTGTCTATCACCATCTCCCGGAGTTCACTCAAACTCACCTCCATCGAGTCCGTGATGCCATCCAGCCATCTCATCCTCGGTCGTCCCCTTCTCCTCCTGCCCCCAATCCCTCCCAGCATCAGAGTCTTTTCCAATGAGTCAACTCTTCCCATGAGGTGGCCAAAGTACTGGAGTTTCAGCTTTAGCATCATTCCTTCCAAAGAAATCCCAGGGCTGATCTCCTTCAGAATGGACTGGTTGGATCTCCTTGCAGTCCAAGGGACTCTCAAGAGTCTTCTCCAACACCACAGTTCAAAAGCATCAATTCTTCGGTGCTCAGCCTTCTTCACAGTCCAACTCTCACATCCATACCTGATCACAGGAAAAACCATAGCCTTGACTAGATGGACCTTAGTCGGCAAAGTAATGTCTCTTCTTTTGAATATACTATCTAGG
>SJYW01041178.1:93965-134672 GCA_006410735.1 Raphicerus campestris | reverse complement strand
TGATCTCCTTCAGAATGGACTGGTTGGATCTCCTTGCAGTCCAAGGGACTCTCAAGAGTCTTCTCCAACACCACAGTTCAAAAGCATCAATTCTTCGGTGCTCAGCCTTCTTCACAGTCCAACTCTCACATCCATACCTGATCACAGGAAAAACCATAGCCTTGACTAGATGGACCTTAGTCGGCAAAGTAATGTCTCTTCTTTTGAATATACTATCTAGGTTGGTCATAACTTTTCTTCCAAGGAGTAAGCGTCTTTTAATTTCATGGCTACAGTCACCATCTGCAGTGATTTTGGAGCCCAAAAAAGTAAAGTCTAACACTATTTCCACTGTTTCCCCATCTATTTCCTATGAAGGGATGGGACCAGATGCCATGATCTTCATTTTCTGAATGTTGAGCTTTAAGCCAACTTTTTCGCTCTCCTCTTTCACTTTCATCAAGAGGCTTTTTAGCTCCTCTTCACTTTCTGCCATAAGGGTGGTGTCATCTGCATATCTGAGGTTATTGATTAAAGGCTACATTTTGGGAATTTCCTGGTGGTTCAGGGCTTAGGACTTGGTGTTTCACTGCCAGGATGGGACCAATCCCTGGTCGGAGAACTAAGATCCCACAAGCCCTGCAGCACAACCCAAAATAAAAAATAAATAAATATATAAATATAGCTTACCGGACTTCCCTGGAGGTGCAGTGGTTAAGAATCCACCTTCCCATGCAGGGGTCATAGGTTCAGTTCCTGATCAGGGAACTAAATCCACAGGGCAACTAATCCCACACCGCAACTACTGAGCTCAAGTGCTGCAAAATACAGAGTCCATGAACCACAACTAGAGAGGAGACACGCGCCACAATGAAGATCCTGCACGCCGCAACTAAGATGCAGTGCAACCAAAAATAAAGCGAATAAACATAAATAAATAAAGATTATCTTTGAAGGAATGTAAACCCATTGACATTGAATGAAAACAAGCCCTTTTAACTCACTAAAAGCCAGTAGGGTTGCTTCAGATTAATTTAGTCTTCACATAAAAAAATCTTCAAACTATCTTAGATTGAAAGGACATCTCTGATCATTTTAATCAGTTTTATTTTGCCAACAAAGAATTTAATTTTCTCTATAGACACTTGTATTTTACCTGTCCTCTCCATACGTACTATCCGCTTTCCAAGAAGATAGCTAAAAGTTGATTTTTATTAAGGATTTAAAAAATACCTTTCAAGAGGATCCACCTATATGGCATAATTTTAGGGACATTCCTGCCCAATTCATAAGTTTGCCCATCTGCTCTAAAACTGGAAAGACCTTGCTCAGGAAACAAAGAGCTTTATTCTGTACTTAGACAAGGCTCAAAAGGCACATCCCCAGAGGAAAGCAAAGCATCTATCTAAATCCAATTGAAAATATTCTCTTTCCAGGTGCTCTCGTCTCTACTCAATTTCTTCATTACTATCCAAACACAGATGACTCACAAATTCACATCTCCAGCCCAAGCCTCCGTCTCCTCAGGCTTCAAACCTGATTATACAACTGGCAAGTTTGTCCTCTTAGAATTCTTGAAGGTGCCCATGCTTAATGAATTCAAGTTCTCATCATTTCCCATACCTGTCAATACTCCTAACCTGGTTTCCTTCCTTGGTTCCCATCTCAATGAGCTAGTCATCCAGTAGAACCAATCTGAAAGCTGGAAGTGGCCTCCCTTCACCTCCATGCCCAAACTATCCCCCAATTCTGTCAAAACTGTCTGCTCCTCTACGTCTTCCTCACCTGCTTTACCCAAACTTTGTCTATTTTAATAACCTCCTAACAAGTCTACCTGTATCCCTTCAATCCCCAAACAAACTTATTCACCATATTACAGCAAAAGCAAAAATATAATATGTACTATATCCCTTTGTTGTTGTTCAGTCGCTATGTCAAGTCCAACTCTTTGTGATCCCATGGACTGAAGCATGCCAGACTTCCTTGTCCTTCACTATCTCCTGGAGCTTGGTCAAACTCATGTCCATTGAGTCGATGATGCCATCCAACCATCTCATCCTCTGTGGTCCCCTTCTCCTCCTGCCCTCAATCTTTCCCAGCATCAGGGTCTTTTCCAGCGGCTCTTCATCAGGTAGCCAAACTATACCCCCTTGACCCTTCACTATTACAGAGCCTTTGTATATACTATTTTCCTGACTTGAGTCACTTTTCCCTTCTTGATAACTCTGACTCCTTCACATTTCTGTTCAAGTATCATTTTATAGGGAAGCTTCCCTTGGCTTTTATGACCAGATCTAGTCCCCTATCTCCTAGCAATTTGCATATCTCTTTCACAGCTGTCCTCAAGTTATTATCTTACATTTATTTATTTTGTTACATTGTGTCTCTCACTAGCTTCTCTTATGGCTTCATAAAGGCATGAATTTGTCTAGTTTTTTCTCCCTATTGTATCTAAACAAATAGCATAGTGTCGGGTACATAGTAGTTGCTCATGAAATATTCACTGAGTAAATACTGTCTCTTATACACATCTAGATGTGTATAAGAGACAGGTCAGGTATCAGGAAATCATGGGGGAAAATGTTTATGGTTGCTTATATCACAATGCTGAGACTACCCTGGTAGCTCAGTAGTAAAGAATCTGCCTGTAATGCAGGAGACGTGAGTTCAGTGCCTGCATTGGGAAGATCCCCTGGAGAGGTGCATGGCATCCCACTCCAGTACTTTTGCCTGGAGAGTCCCAGGGACTGAGGAGCCTGGTGGGCAAGAGTCCATAGGGTCACAAAGAGTCAGACATGACTGAAGCAACTGACCACACATATCACAATGCTATCCATCAATTAAATATTCATATTTTAAAAAATTAACAGATCACTTTTAGAACAGTTTTAGANATAAACTAAAATATAAATAACCAATCAAATTCTTTCCCCAAAATAAAGTTTTTATGATAGATGCCAACCAGAAGGAGAATGAAAAAAAAAAAAAAAAACAAATGAAAAAAAATGCCTGGCACATAATAGGTATACAATTTTGTAAAAGTTCACCTACTTTAAAACTTTCATAGAGCCAGTATCTACAGCCTGTTACTCTATGCGTTCACGGCGAGCAGAACTAAAGCAATGCAATTTGCTTCCAGGATGCTAAGAATGAAGTGTTTTTGTCTGTTTCTACTTCCCAAACACGCTTTGCTTTGTGTAAATTTACTGTGACTACACAAGACAGATCAGGCCAAATGCAGGAAAGAGTTGCAAGGATTTTCACTTTACAGGTTGGGCACTATGCCTGGAAGGGATGAAATTTAGGTCTTCCTGTTAAATGGATACCCAGCTGCCTAGTCTTTAGACTCAGATAAAGAATATCTACTAGAAAGAGAATCATCCCTAAATATGGGCCAGAGAATTCAAGATTTCAAGTATAGTTTCCTCAGTGTGTGAGTGAGACACTCAAAGGGAGAGAAGATGAAGTGCCTCCGTGAGTTCAGTTAAGGACACAGCCCAATAAGGAAAAGCTGCGGGGCTTATGATTGTTTTATAAAACAGTGTGAAGAGAACTGTTTGGCACTCGTTTACACATGACAGGCTCACAATAATTCATTTCTTTAAATATGAAGCCCCAAGTCACCCCATCTAAAATTATGTTTCCTACCAACATTGCTTAGTAACTATACAGAGGAATGAGCACTGGCCTGGAGGCAGCATCCACATATCTCCTGAGATAATGACACGCTCTCGCCTTTACAAAAATCCTGCTCAAGACACTTGGGTTCTTGTCCCATTTCTCTGGCACTAATTAGCTCCAAGGCTCCCACACAGTCTCAGCTCTTCACATATAAAATGAGAAGGCTGTAGTTTTTTAAGGCTTTAAACTTCCTTCCAGTTCTAAATTCTTTGATTTGATCCTGAATCTCTGCCAGTGGACTGGAGTGTTAAGTCACCTACTTGGTCTCCGGAGTCGCAGGAGCATTGTAGAGGCTCCCTGTTCTTTGAGAGGATTGGTTCACAGGAGGAATTTACTGGAAGGACTGATGCTGACGCTCCGATCCTTTGGCCACCTGATGTGAAGAGCCAACTCATTAGAAAAGATCCTGATGCTGGGAAAGATTGAGGGCAGAAGGAGAAGGGGGTGGCAGAGGATGAGATGGTTAGATAACATCACTGACACAATGGACATGAATCTGAGCAAACTCCAGGAGGTAGTGAAGGATGGGAGCTTGACATGCTGCAGTTCATGGCATTGCAGAGAGTCAGACACAACCTAGCGACTGAACAACAGCCACAAGCTAAGTGAGCAGAGGAGAAACCTGTCTTTCCTCACAGGAACGTGGCTGAATGAAAGGGCTGGGGTGGGAGGAAGAAGCAGGCAGGGCCCAGCCGCCATGGTGGAGAGGAGGAATTTTGCCCCCAGGAGGCACTGGCCAGGCTTCCCTTAACCACTGCTCTAATCTCAGCAGGACCGCCACCGGCTCCACAGGCCTCCCCTCTGCAGCTGTGCCTCACAGGACTCACTCGAAGAATATCAAGTCTTCCATGGCATATTGTCATGTTTACTGAGCAGCTGTACCTGCATTTAAAGAAAAAGAACATGTGTCCTCTCCAGGAACCCTCTGGCAGCCTTATGCTACAACAGAAAATATCTGAAGCAAAGGACATTTTCAAAGAGGAGGCATAAATTCAACCGACCTGAATCACTTTGTGTTTCGGTCCCCAGTAGAGAAGAGAGACATTCCTTCTTTTATTTTCCCAAATGGAGTCTTGCCTCATTCAAGTCTTTACCATGGGCAAGAAGACCAATGTCAGCTTCTATAGGAAAGTTTTGTTTGTTCAACTAACCTGTCTATCAGAAGAAGACTCTAAGTTCAATTTCTTTGCCTTGTTTTATAGACAATAAATATACTGCCTTGCTTAGGATACATTTTTTGCAAAATAACCCAAAATACTACATGTCAAAATAATTTTCAAATTTCATTCTTATAAACATACAATCTGAAATGTAGCAAGATGTTGTCAAAGTATAATTTGCTTAAGAACAATATTTTAAATTGAAATTTATTCTTGGCTATACCATACATTTGTCACTTCTTAGATAAACTTTTTTTTGTTAACTCCCTACTGAATTATGTTTGTCAGCTCCCTTCTGTTTTATTTGAATCAAAAAATTGACTTTCATCTTAAACAGATATGACAAAGGGAATTTTTCTGTTTTGAAAAGTCAAACTCATTCTTTTACTGTCCTCTCCTACAACCTTACTTTGGGTATTTTTAGCCTAAGCCAATCTTTCAATATTTACTTTACGTATGTAAATAACACATGTTCCTTTCAGAAATGCTACCTACATTCCAAAAAAAGCAGTGACTCTTATCACTTACTGCTGTCATTCAAGTCCTAAGGGTTCTAATTCAAGTTCCTGGGTGGCTGGAGACACCACCCTCATCTTATTGGATTCATTAGGAATAACAGAAGAATAATGACACTTGTAATTACTGACAGATAGCTTGCCATCCTCTTTGAAGTTCCCCAAAGCAAGATGCCCCAAATGTATGCTCAGAATTATTTGTTGGTGAGATTACAAAGCAATTTTAGCTTACTGAAAACAAAATAGCATTTTTTCCCTTATTTAACTTGGGTTACAATATTTCTCAAACACAGAATATAAAGACTCATGCACGTAAGTACATGAGCTGTTTGCATGAAGTTGCCATCACAAATAGAATGCAATCTGTAACAACCTCTGTTTCAAGAGAATTATTACTAATGTTGAAAATAGTCAAATCTCATCAAATAAAAATAGGTTATTTTCCTTATAAGGCAAATAAATATATTGTGTGTTTCAGTGA
Organism: Raphicerus campestris; assembly: GCA_006410735.1. Lineage (NCBI taxonomy): Eukaryota > Metazoa > Chordata > Mammalia > Artiodactyla > Bovidae > Raphicerus > Raphicerus campestris. The sequence goes on along the minus strand of SJYW01041178.1, from coordinate 128,856 downwards.
TGATGACCCAAACATGATCATTTCAAATTGCTTAAGATTTTGTAGAATCTAATGCCTAAAGTTCTGCTTTCCAGCTTTCACATCCCCTTTATATTATAGATTAAATCTCATAATATTGTTTTGGAAGCTTTCCTTCTGAATCCACATCCTATTTTTTTATAGTAAATTTGTTGACAGTTTGATGTCCTAAACTCCATGCCTATTTTCATCTATCTCCATAGTAACTACACATTCCCCACAATGTTAAACCTTAGACCAAAGACAAAAATACACAGCCAAGAAGAAATCATTTTCTAAGTATTGACTTTCTGAGCCAGTCTAGTGTGTTTGCTATCAATGCCATAGCAAACATCTTTATAGGCATATCAACATCTTTATATACATATCAACATCTTCATAATGGAATTAACTATGCCTTTAAAATTTTTGGAGAACTTATATAAAGTTGATATAGAAAATTGTGTATTCTCCCAAAGGATTGCTTAAGATGCAGTGGTAAAGGCAAAATAATTGCCTAGGCTAATATCCAAACGGAAGGCAAATTATGAGGTCAGGTGTGGCTTCCCCGAGACTTGAGCAAAACTATTTCTTCCATCAAGGGAGTAATTTCCCTTCCCAGCAAGAAACTCACTGCCACTCCCCTGAGTCACGTGCAAACTGTGCAATTAGAGATGAAACACCAACTCACATCTACAAAAATAGTCTCATAATTTTTCAATGTAAACATTTAATGCCACAGTGATTTCATGGGTCTATGCATTCTTTTGATAGTTATAGATGACTGACTCCAGATGATATGTAGCCAAGTGACAGTAACCCTGTAAATGCCTGCCTCGAAGGGCTGACCACCACTGCACAGTAAGACACACACTCATGTGTCAGTCTCCCCAGCGCCTGTCATTATAATGTTCAGGTGCTATAACACACCAAACATTATAACACAAGAGACTGCCAAAGGCTTACCCAAACTACAAAGCCACGCTCTTGCTGGCAAATGATTCAGGTAATTACAATGGAAATGACATCAACAAAGTTCATAAACTGAAACTAATATTTAAAACTAATATTAAACTGAAACAAATGAGGTTTCATTGTGTGGATAAAGAACATAAGATTCTGGCTTAGAATTCATAGCACCCTGTAGTTGGAAAGTGCCTTTTTAGAGGTCATATAGCTCAGCCATTCACCTAATGCAGAAATTTCTCATACATCATTCTTAACAAGTTGCCAGTCAGCCTCTCCTTTTTCATGGCCCGCGCCCAAGAGTGCACTGTTGCTATAGTCAGAAGTCACCTTGCTGAAACTTCCACTCACTAATTTCTGTCTTCTCGAGTTTTTAAATCAGTTCTGCCACTCTTTATACTAGTCAGTTGACTTTTTAAAATATATAATAATAATAATAAAAGCAAGCATTTATTAAGTACTTATTGTGTGCCAGGCATTGTATTAAGTATTTTATATGAACTATATTATTTATTTAAAGATTATGTGTGTAAACTCTGGAGCCAGACTCTCTGAGTTAGAATTCTGGCTCTGCCAGTTATTAACTATACAACATTAGAAAAGTCACTTAACCTCTTTCTGTGCTTTGGTTCCTTAGCTATAAAATAGGCATAATAATAATAATGCCTATATCATAGGGATGTTATGATAATTAAATGTTGGTATACCTAAAGTGTTTAGAATAGTGCCTAGCATATGATAAAGACTATAAAAATGCTGTTGTGTTACTCATTTCTATCATCATTCTTACTATAATCCCATTGTATAGATGAGCAAACTGAGGTTTAGTAGAGGTTAGGCAACTTAAGGAACAATTCCATTATTAAATCACATCCGGATCAATTTACTATCCACTGTTTCCACTATTGCTTGTGTGTTTGTTATTCCCTTTAGCTTAGCTTTTTTTTTTTTAAATAGGTTCAGTTCTAGGAACGCTTTTCAGTGTTTGATTTGTTCTAAGAGTGTGTAACCAATAGTATGACTTCTCCAAAAGAGGTCCTAACACTCTATTCTCCCATGAAACAAAATCATCCAGTGTTAACCGAGAGATGGTAAAAGAGTTTTTGAAAGGCAATATCATAAAATGTATTAAGAATCATAAAATTGTTCAAAGACTTTGATTTAATAATCCTACTCCTGGGAAGTTATTCCAGGGAAAAAACTCAACAGACAAGTAAGCTGTTCACATCTGAATCTTCCTTATTGCATTGCCAGTTCCATCCCCTGAAAAGATACTAGGAATAAATATTAAGGGTATATTCAGGTGAATTAGGATAAACCTGAAGGAAAATTATATAGTTAATTAAATGATCATTATAACATGTTAAAATATGGAAAGAAGCTTATGATACAACACAAAATGGAAAGAAAAAATATTAAATGGAAAAAGAACCAAAATAAGTTATAATGGAATTATCACTATTAAAATATGTACCCTTGACCATAAACTACAAATGAAAATAATTCTGTTAACATGGTACAAGCACTCTCTTCAAAAAAAATTTTTTTGACCATGTCATTAAGCATGTGGGATCCCAGCTCCCCAACCAGGGATCAAACCTGTGCCCCTTGCAGTGGAAGGGCCAAGTCTTAACCTGGACTCCTGGCAAAGTCCCCCTCACATTTTTTTAATATTTAGTCAATAGAATACTATACAGTGAAAATGAACAAACTACATGTATCAATATGAATATATCTTGAGAAGAAATGTTTCACAAAGATACACATATTGCCACTTACACAATGTTTTAAAAACTTATAAATGCTATACCACATATTATTTAAGGGTACAAACATACATATACACTTGTGATTAAAGTTGAAATATTTGGATGGGGATAATAAACACCAAAATTAGAATAGTGATTAACTTAAGGCTTGGGAGGGAAATGTAATCAGGGAGAGAGTCACAGGGAAAGATTACTTCTTGTGCTAGTTGGAGAGTAATCTGGTTGTTTAAGTGGTCCTCAACTCATCTGAAGAGTTTATTAAAAATACAGATGCTAGGGTCCCACCACTGCAGACACATTCATCTGGTTTAGAGTAAGACTTGGGCTTCGTGATTTGAAAAGTTCCCGGGTGATTCTAACGAGCACCCCGTTCTGTCCCACTGAATGAGAGATGAGAACACAGCACAGGGAACTCAGCTCGGTGCTGTGATGGCTGGTGGGCTGGGATGGGGATGGACTGGGAGGGAGGCTCGAGAGGGAGGGGATATAGGTGTATTTATAACCGATTCACATTGTTGTACAGCAGAAACCAACACAACATTGTAAAGCAATTATCCTTTAGTTGAGATTTTTTTAAATGAGAGATGAGGGCTAATTTTTATTTTTTGTATTGCTAAAATAGATCATAATGATTAAAACTGAACTTTAATGTTGATATATTGTTTTAGCAACAAAAAGACGAGATTTAAAAATGTGCATCTTGGGCTCTGCTTGACTCATAAAATTAGAGAAGCCTGTAACTCTCTAGCCCAGGCACCCTTGGGTTCTTTGTTACCCATAGTACAAAGAACCAGGCATGTGCATTATGCAAGAATGGAAACCAAGCCCGGATAGATCAAGGAAACAGTACTGTTTAAATTGTCATGCCAGCGACAGACAGCACCACTGAAAATGACACCCCCACCGGATTGTTTTCTCTGCCTAGAGAATTTCACAAGAGCTGCCTTGTAGAGGGTGACTTCCACCCCCTCGGCTTCCTCCTCCTCTGGGCCTCTCTCTGAATGTAATAAAGGAAAGAAGAGAAAGAAGCCAATCTGTTATGTCTCTGCAAGGCAGGCCTGTCAGATTTCCATGAGGCTAGGCCAGCGTGTACAGTGGCAGAATCGCCCTGTGGGCCAACAAGGAGGATAACCAATTGCCTTCTAAGGCAGTCAGCCCAGAGGATGGTCTTCAAGTCAAGTGCGGAAGCCAAAGGAAGTTGTGGGGGCCAAGTTTTGGACTCGGGTTAGCTAGATGAGTAAGTAAGAAAGGCCCTGAAGGGTGGAGGGCAGGTCTACTCACCCACTCACCAGCCTCCCCATCGTCTTTGTCCATTTTCTGCAGTCCCTGGGCTTGGACCTTTCCCCAGGTTTTCTTTAGAGACCAGAGAAGGGGTATGTGAAGAAAAGGATCCTAGAGTAAAGCACCAACTTTTGTGGCAGAAAGAACAATCAAATAAATGAAATGTAGGCATATTAAGGAAAGAGCCAAATTTACAGAATAACCCTTGTAGATTGAACTGTGGTTCCTTAGCAACTTGAAATTTAGTGCTCTTAAAGAGAAAAGAGTACTCTTTTGGTTTTTAAAAAAAAACAAACAGTAACTCACTATTGCACTATTTTTTGCACAATCTGTCATCAGTAGAATGTAAGTTCTAATATAACATTCATTACTTGAGATCCTGGTGGTCCAGTATCCCAGCATCCCAGACTGAGAATATTTTTACAAAGGGACCTGAAGATCCCACTGGGTCACAAAGGGTTAGGCATGATATTAAAAAGAAAGAAGAGACAGAAGGAATGAAAACAGCATTGCCGAAATTTACTTTTATGAAAGAACCCAAGATTTTACACTGAGGATATTTCTATTAAATATTCTAGCTAAGAGAGGCTAAGGAGTGGCATGTTAAAAGCGGTGACTTTCTTTTCTTAGAAAAAAGAATTTGTGTCAGTGAGTGGATCTTATGGTCTGTTTGTTGAAAGAAGCTCAGAAATGAGACCTTCCAATTTTCTCTAGACTGGAGAAATGGTGATTATTTCTGAGATGACACAGATGAATATACATGTAAACAAACGTGGGCAGAAGCAGGAAGGCTAAGGAATGCTACCACGGCTCTTATGCCTGGCACACAATTATTTTTTTAATTTATTTCTCCAGACCTAATCATCCTAGCATCAGAAACAAAAGCTGAGGGATTAAGCTCTGTTCCAAGAACAGTTTTGATAATATTAATTATGTTGGGAAACAAACCCAGAAACAATAAAAATCAATCAAGTCATATTTCAGCTCCAACAAAAAAGCAATGCCTGCCAAAAAGGCCCTAATATCAAGAAAGAAATGATTCTCAAGCTTCTAAAAGAAGTCTCGCCGTGAAGACTAAGAAAAATGAAAACCTCTGGACAGTAAAGAAAATAAAGCAATTTGCTATTTTAATAAATATGGCAGTCATTTAAAAGGAAAAAAAAAAAATCCTTTAATGACCGACATGTACTAGTGATTCTCTGGAACTATGTGATGAAGCTATCCAACAAGAATTTGTTCACACTTAATTAGTCATTTGTGCAGTCATCAGGCAAGGATTGCCAAGACTTTCACACAACCTGATGCCTTCAGTGGCAAAGACCAGTCAGACAAGTTTCCAGACAGAAATAAAAATAAATGCAAAAAAAGTAGAGACCAGGAAAGATGTGACTTATTAACAAAGAGAAGCCATATAACCTTTGGCCCCGAGTGAATTAAAAAACCCCCAGTTCTGTTACAAACGCAAATTAATTTAAAATTCAACAAATCAATCAAATAAAAACTCAGTACAATCTCTACATTATCGATTAAGTANCAGGAAAGATGTGACTTGTTAACAAAGAGAAGCCATATAACCTTTGGCCCCGAGTGAATTAAAAAAAACCCAGTTCTGTTACAAATGCAAATTAATTTAAAATTCAACAAATCAATCAAATAAAAACTCAGTACAATCTCTTCATTATCAATTAAGTATCTAAATATGCTATTTCATCAGATCATTCTGGATTCAACAGTAATAACTTATACATATGAGTTTCCTTTACATCAAGATGTAAAATGGTTAACTCATTATTCTTACTCCACTGTGAAGAAAAATGAAAATATAATGATGGCATCATCAGTAAGTATGTTCATTCTACAATATGATTTTCTAAACTAGGTCATAGGTCTTTGGTCAAAGGCCAGGTTCAAGTTGCTTGTCTTCCTGCAAGGGCATCGAATGCATCTCTTGTGTAACCATTATAACACAGACTTCTACAGCCTAAAGATGTCCATAGGTAAAGATGACATATTAATATCCATTTTATATTGGATTAGTCCATCTCAGGCCCCATTTTAAGCATTTTTCCTCCCCAGTTTTGCTTGGAGGTTGTATTCCACTGCTGGGGTGTACTGTAACAAAGCTATAGCTCCACCATCTTCATTCAAATTCACTCAGCACTTCATTTATTCACATATTCATTGATTGGTGATTTTAAGGACTGCCATGACACATTAGCCAGATACTTTTAATCACCCGCATTTCATACAGCAAGCACAATTTCAGTTCAAGCTCCCTAATTTTCAATCCCAACTAGATGATCACCCCAAACCATTTTTTTTTATTTTTTAATTGAAGGATAATTGCTTTACAGAATTTTGCTATTTTCTGGCACATCAACATGAAGCATTTCAATATACAAATCCTAGAGCTCTCACAGCACTGAAAGTGTTAAAGCGAAAGTGTTAGCTGTTCAGTTATATTTGTCTCTTTGCAACCCTGTGGACAGTAGCCCGCCAGGCTCCTCCATCCATGGAATTTCTCTGGCAAGAACACTAGAGTTGGTAGCCATTCCCTTCTCCAGGGGATCTTCCCAACTCAGGGGTCAAATCCAAGTCTCTNTTTGTCACTTTGCAACCCTGTGGACAGTAGCCCGCCAGGCTCCTCCATCCATGGAATTTCTCTGGCAAGAACACTAGAGTTGGTAGCCATTCCCTTCTCCAGGGGATCTTCCCAACTCAGGGGTCAAATCCAAGTCTCTTGCATTGCAGACGGATCCTTTACTGTCTAAGCCACCAGGGAAGCATTTCTATATCCAAATCCCAGAGATGTTATAGCATTAACCTTTCATCAATATTTCTTTTTCAGGCACTGGACTGGCACTGAGATACAGCTGACACTATACTCTGACCAAGTCTCTCTCCTCAGGATTATAGAGTCAGGGGAGTATTTGCTTGGACTCACGTAGGGACAAGATGCAGTTAGAAAGAAAATTCTGGTTTCTCAAGACTCTTAGTTGGGAGACACCTAGAAAAGGATCCAGGATGTAGACATACCTAAATGTCCTGATTTAGCAAAGCTAAAAACTATCACTGCACTTGTTGTTTTGAAGTTGCTCAGTCGTGTCCGACTCTTTGCAACCCCACAGACTGTAGCCTGCCAGGCTCCTCCATCCATGGGATTTTCCAGGCAAGAATACTGGAGTGGGTTGCCATTTCCTTCTACAGAGGATCTTCCCAACCCAGGGATCCAACCTGGGTCTCCCGCTTTGTAGGCAGACGCTTTTACCGTCTGAGCCACTAGAGACTCATAATGTGCCTTTCAGAAACAGTATTTAACAGTACTGAACACCCAAATACATAAATGGTTCCTGATTTACATGCATTCACTACTGATTCTGCCCCTAATACATTAAAACATCTGCAATCAGGTTAACTGTGACTTCAAAGAGAGATGGGATAACTTGCCTATGATCACACTGCTAGGAAGTAGGAAGACAGGATTGCCACCCTGCTGGTCAGGCCCCGGGCCACATCCTTAACCACCACTCTGGCTGAGCTGAGGATGCAACTAGTTTCACTTGTCCTCCCATTCTGGAATGCTTTGCAGTGCAATGCTACTAATTTGGAGGAAGAGTCCTCTGTGATTTAAAGTAAATAATTCTTGACTGAGAATTCTGTTCTTGCCCAAGCTCTGCTAATGAGCCCCATAAACAAGGGCAAGCGTCTTCACCTCACTTCTTCTCAGTTCCCTCATCTGAGGGAAAATGCTAACAAGTGTTGACCTTCCTGTGTTTATACAGCAATTTCCCGGTAGCTACCTATTTGACACATGATAATGTATTTTGTTGTTTGGTCCCTCAGACATGTCTGACTTTGTGACCACATGGATGATAGCCTGCCAGACTCCTCTGTCCATGGGATTCCCCAGGCAAGAATACTGGTGTGGGTTGCCATTTCCTTCTCCAGGGGATCTTTTCAACCTAGGGATCAAATCTGAGTTTCTGCACTGGCAGGAGGATTCTTTACCACTGAGCCACCAGGGAAGCCTAACCTGTGGGAGACTGCCCTACTGGGGACTCTGATAGGTGCTAAAATTTGAGAATCAATGTTTTGCAGGAAGAGTTGATAATATTTAAAGTGGCCTGAGGACAGCTTGACAAGTAATGTAATGGTAATGTATATGTTTCAATACTATTTCTCTGTGACAACCTAGAGGTGTGGGATGGGGTAGGGGGTGGGAGGGAAGTTCAAGAGGGAGGGGACATATGCATACTTATGACTGATTCATGTTGTAAGGCAGAAACCAACACAACAATGTAAAGCAATTATCCTCCAGTTAAAAATAAATTAACATGCTGACATGGAACTGAAAGGTCTCAAAAGACTTTTTCATTTTGAAATTTCAAAGTTTTAAGACAAATATACTCAAAATTAAAGAGTATTTTTTAAATTAAGATGTAGATCATAATTTAAATTATCTGTCTATAATGACATTTGAACTTGAGTATACCTAAAGGAATATCCCATAGGACTTTTCTTTCAAGGAGAGCTTTAAAATGTTGTATTTTGATAAAATTTCAACTTTAAAATGGTCTCATCTCACTCACCCTTTTCAAGAGGATGAGTCCAGCTCTGGAAATGCCTTGACTCATGAAGTTCCTCTCTGGAGGTGGAATAGAGACAGGTAATTTCTGCACTTGTATCTGGACATCTCACTTGACATTATGACATGTAGGTAGTGGTGAGGGCTAGTGTTGATGGGAAACGAAGAATAACAGAATGCAGGAAGGTAGGAGGAAGACAGGTGGTGGCAGAGGGAATGGTGGGACCTGCCTGGCAGGGTGATACCTCCAGCTGTCCAAGCTCATTATCAGTGTTGACTCTGCATAAGGGAAACAAGCTTCACACGTATTAGTACATGTTTGCCAAGTTATACACAGCTTGTACTATTAATAATACTCAACCCTTCATCCGGCCTTAATACCCTCTTCCTCCTTCTTCTCTTGCTCCAACTCTTGCCTTCACCTGCTTGAAACCCTGCCCTGACAATAGCTTAGAGCTGGGGGTTGCCTGATTGGGTAAGAGAACAGAATGGGGTCACAAAAAGAATTATTTCCTGAGCCTCTTCAGCTTGGAGAGACCAAGAAAAAGGATCCAAGTTGATGACTTGTCTAAATATTCTCCATTGTATAAAGTTGGACCTTGAAACTGTACTAGAAACTCATAGTGTTAATAGCTAACATTTGTTTCGAGTTTACTAAGTGCCAAGTGCTATTCAGAGAGCTTCTCTGGTGGCTCAGGTGGTAAAGAGCCTGCCTGCAAAGTGGGAGACCCAGGTTTGATCTCTGAGTTGGGAAGATCCTCTGGAGAAAAAAATGGCAACCCAATCCAGTATTCTTACCTGGAGAATCCCACGGAGAGGAGCTTGGTGGACTATAATCCATGGGGTAGCAAAGAGTCAGACATGACTGAGTGACTACCTTGCCCATAAGCACAATTTCAAAGAGCTTATACATACTAATCCACTGTTACCTCAACCCAATGAAATAGAAACTATTACCCTCTTTTATAGAACAAGAATCTAAGAAGTGAGAAGTCAGTTGAGAACTCTATTACAAACTCAGATGACCTGGTTCCAGATTCAGTGCTCCACACTGCCACTCTATACTGCCTTGGTGTAGATATTGTTCCCTGGAAATCCAGAATCCATCTTATTGGTGAGAAAACCAAGATCAGCGACGTAACTAGGCTTACTCACATCCTACATACCTAGTTAAAGGAATAGCCAAATAAATAACAAATCCTAAAACTCACAATAGTAATTCTTCTCCCATCCTTTGTTGACTCTGGCAGGGCTGAGAGTTGGGGATATCAGTGGGAACAGTCTTGAGTTCCTTAGTCTTGCTTCATACAGAAGCAGTTCCATGCCCTTGCCAATTCTGTTGCTCTTTTGTGAGAGGTTCCACTTTCCTGAGATGTGGCACCCAAAAACATGATCTGGCTGAACATCTGTCATCAAAGGCTCACAGTCCTTCAGAAGACAGTTTGTTACTGAAGCAGGTTTGTGCAAAACACAGCAAGTCAAATGCTGAGATGTAAAGGTTTGCAGCAGAGAAAAGGTTTATTCACAAGGTAGCCACGCAAGGAGATGGGACAATAAATCTCCTATCTGTCCCCCTGAAGGTGAGGAGCTCAGAATATTTATAGGACAAGGAAGCGGGCTGGTCTGAGGTGTGGAGAGAGATGCTTGGAGGCAAGAAAAGGTGAAATGATGGGTGTTCTGTACAGGCCTATATGAGTGCCATGCTTCTTCATAGGATGCATGTTCAGAAAATGGCAGTATTAGCATGATCTGAGGGTAGCGTTTTGGACTACTGGCATTAAAAAGTCATCCATTGGCACCTCGGGCAGACCAGGTAGAGTCTTGAGCTGTTTGACCTGAGCAAGGCTAGCTCCACCTCCCTGAAAAACAATTTAAGCTACTGTTGCTATAGCAACCCACGCTTCAGAGGTGTTAGCAATAGCGGGCAGTTAAAGGAGCTGCTGCTGCTAAGTCGCTTCAGTCCTGTCTGACTCTGTGCGACCCCGTAGACAGCAGCCCATCAGGCTTCCCGTCCCTGGGATTCTCCAGGCAAGAATACTGGAGTGGGTTGCCATTTCCTTCTCCAATGCATGAAAGTGAAAAGTGAAAGTGGAGTTGCTCAGTAGTGTCTGACTCTTAGCGACTCCGTGAACTGCAGCCTACCAGGCTCCTCCGTCCATGGGATTTTCCAGGCAAGAGTACTGGAGTGGGGTGCCATTGCCTTCTCCGAGTTAAAGGAGACTTGTGGTGTATTGTCTAAGCCACCTGAAGCTTGGTGAGTATGCAGCCTGCAGGAACAATCAAGGCACATTACAGGGCTATTTATTCAGCAAGTTACTGTTCAANTTAAAGGAGACTTGTGGTGTATTGTCTAAGCCACCTGAAGCTTGGTGAGTATGCAGCCTGCAGGAACAATCAAGGCACATTACAGGGCTATTTATTCAGCAAGTTACTGTTCAAGGGTTCTAACTTATGACTATCCTTGGTTTCAAGTTTACCCACTTTTTAAAAGAACTAAAAGAACATTCATCCTCAAAGACAACAGCCACCTTGAGCAGAATGTGCCCCGACGTTGATGGTTTTCTTTTTTCAAAGTATCACAAACACACAGAGTACAGGCTCATGACCCAGACTGACAAGAGCTTAATTTCAGCTCTACCACTTACTTACGGTTGGGGAACTAAGGAAAGTTACTTAGCCTTTCTGTACCTCAGCTTCTATCTCTGAAAAATGAAGCTAATTTTTCAGGGTCATTGCGGGGACCTGTTAGGAGGTAATACTTAAGCATTTGTTAGCGGCTTAGGTAACATTTTTTTCTGCACAATTAACCCACCCTGAAAGATTGTTTATAAATATCTTGCTAAGGAAAAAATTTTAAATCTCTTAAGTTCAATCAATGTGCAGCAGTTAATCCAGGACAGCCTAGTATGAGCTTCAGTATTTCAAGACCTGGACTCCTGGTGTAACCAGAAGATCTAGCCTTCACTATTCTAGAGCATGGGCGTCTCAGGTGGTGCTAGTGGTAAAGAACCCGCCTGCCAATGCAGGAGACCTGAGACGCAAGTTCACTCCCTGGGTCGGGAAGATCCCTTGGAGAAGGGTATGGTGACCCACTCCAGTATTCTTGCCTGGAGAATCCCCATGGACAGAGGAGCCTGGCAGGCTATAGTCCATGGGGTCACAAAGAGTTGGACATGAATGAAGCAACACACATTCTAGAACATCCTGGACAGACAGACAGACAGAGATTCACTCCGTCGTGTCCACTCTTTGAGACCCCCACAGACTGCAGGCTGCCAGGCTCCTCTGTCCATGGAATTCTTCAGGCACCAATACTGGAGTGGGTTGCCTTTCAGAGGTGAGTATTAAATCACACACACACAAGCCACCTTCTAAGGAAAAATAATAATTTTCAAAGGTCATATACTTAAAGTATATAAAGAGAACAATATAGCCCTTCCTACACAAGGTGATCTGCACAGAGCCCCAATCCACAGTGAGGATGGCACACCACATTACTGCTTAGCTACACTAATACGCTTTCTGTGCTAGTTCTAAACTTCTAAACTTACCTATTTCATTACCTTGTACACAAACCAATCCAAGATTCTAAAGCTGCAGCCTTCTTTTTCTTCTTTAAGCAAGATTAGATTCGGCAGCATGACATTCGTCGTCTATGTTAATTTCTGCAAAGGAATCATTGCAAACCTGAGTCTTCATTTCTCCTGTGCTGTACCCTAGTCCCAGGGAGTCAGGGAGTGGGGGGTGAAAGTTTTGTGAATTTCAACGTTTTTGTGTGTCTTCAGAAATTTTTCAGCATGTTTTGTTTTCATCAAAACATTTACCGACATATACATTGTTTTGTGTTTTTTTTATATACTGACATATTGCGATATATATCACACAAAATCATGATAAAACTATTGACTCAGAGGTGTTTAACCCTTTCAGTAAATTTGCATCTATGTTTCAAATGCTTCACTTTCCTGATTAGACAGTAAAAATAATTTTAGAAATTATCAAAATCAGTCAATACTTGAAATGTATAGCATAGGCCTTCTAAAAATGGAACTATCTGTTTACCAATTGAGAACTGTATTGTAGTTGAATCAAATAAGAGATAGGAAGCTGCAGTTGAAGCTATTACATTCTATCTTCTTGGGTAGTGATTTAAATTGAAATCAATTTTATTTAAATCAATTCACCTTAACTTATATGCATCAATGCAATCATTATGAATAGTAGGTGGAGCAGATTTGCATAATTAACACTGAGATTAGTGGTAGGATAAATAAAGAAACTGTCATCTTTCTCTGATTAGTCAAAGAAAACATTAAGGAATAAGTAACCATCTGGGAAGTCTGTGACATGAAAAGTGACTGTGTGACCTCATGGAAGGGACAAAATAAAAAGAAGACTTTCAAACTAATTTTTATCCAGTCAATCCAACCAGATTTTCCAAACTTTATATAAATTCATTTTACTTGGTGCTAATCAACTTAAATATTTTAAATGAGGGTATATAAGAAGAAATCCAAATATAAATTTCTAAGATGTAAAATAAATTATTAATCAGCATTATAAAATTTAAGCTTGTTTCCACTTCACCAACCTATATTTCACATTCATATTTATCATATAATATGCTTAATGCTTTCATTCTAAATCAATAATGAATTCTTATGAAATAGCCTTACAAAGTTTTGACTTGTAAAAAACGTTCAGAGAGAAATTAATTATTTTGGCATTAAAAATCATTCTTTGGAGGCAATAAAAATTCAGATGTCCACTATGCCTCAGGCTGAGAAAGGATATTTATTAAATTAATACAATGGCATTTTTCTTTATGATCAGCACTGTGATCTTATGTCATTGAATCTCCTTCCATTCTCTTGCCTACCTATGACCTCATCATTCTCTGATGGCAGAGACGGTCCTTTGTTTGTTCTGGGTGTGGTCTCATCCATCTCGGGTAGAACAGCAATGCAAAGCAGGATGCACGTGTATGACCGAAACAGAGGAATGCCAGCAATTTTATGGGTTTTATTCTCAATTGTGCTTCATATTAATTTCCTGTGATTTATGCTTTAATCCTTAATTGCTCTATTTTGCAACCAGCCAGCAGCTGCAGATAATGCAGGTCAGTCACCAGATTAGTCAGTCTCACACTTCTGAGGCCATTCTACACATTTGCTAACCACATTTCAGGGCAGAAGCCACCACAGGCTCACAACAGGCAGATGCTTGGGTAAAGTAAGTTGGTTTAAAGACCTGTCTTTCTCAAAGTGTGATCCCTAGACTAGCAGCTTCAGCATCATTTTGTTGGGAATGCAAATTCTTGCACCTCACCCCAGATCAAGTGAATCAGAAATTCTGAAAGTTGGGCCCAGCGATGTGAACTTTAACAAGCCCCTCTGGGTGATTTTGATGCACAAGGAAGTTAGAGAACCATTGGGGGAACTTCCCTGGTCCAATGGTTAAGACTATGGGCTTCCACTGCAAGAGACACAAGTTCAATCCCTGGTCAGGGAACTAAGATCTTGCAAGCCTTGAGAACAAAAAGAAAAAAAAAAGGTTTGAGAACCATGGATTAGAATGATTTCCCAATGTCATGATTTTTTTTTAATGTATATGATTTTATCACAAAGTTTCAGAAGACCCAAGATATTGTCCACGTTACAGTGTCTTGTATCCAACTATGAAAAATTAGGGTAAATGGATATTGGAAATCTATGAGTGGTCTAAAGAGCACAGTATTATAAAACATAACCAATGTTATATTTATAAGAGTGAAGTTTGGGTGTAGAAAATATGTGAATCACCTTTCCAAGACCTACAACCCACTGAGGCAACTGCTTCCCAGGGTCTACCAAGGTGGGGCTACTACATCCTGGCAAAAGAAGCTTGGGGTTGAAGGCAGGAGTTCAGGCCCTGGGAGACTTGGATCACCATCATCATAGTGGATACCTATAACACTGACTCATTTTCTCATTTATGTATTTATTCATTCCCCAAATATTTAGTATAAAATCTGAGTTCATTGGGCCTGGTAAAAACCCTTGCCCTCACAGGATTATATCAGTTCTGAAACAGGCCAAGAAGAGTCAAGACAGACCCATTAAGGCAGCTTAAGTTGGTGGGCAGCCATGTTGAGTGGGTGTAAGATACCCTTGCCCTCCCCACTCTCATTCTTTTCCTCACTTTTGTCTTTCCTGGAATCTCCCAAAAGGGTGCAGGTGCCAGCCTCCAACATGAAGCTTAGCATGCTTAATATTTACTACTATATTTAGAGAATCGATAAATTTACCCGAACTTCAACTGCTAGGAATGAATTTGTTGTTGTTGTTTAGTCACCAACTAGCATCTGATTCTTTTGCAACCTAACGGACTGTAGCCCACCAGGCCCTTCTGTCCATGGGATTTTCCAGGCAAGAATACTGGAGTGGGTTGCCATTTTCTTCTCCAGGGGATCCTCTAAACCCAGGAATTGAACCCACATCTCCTGCATTACAGGCAGATTCTTAATCGCTGAGCCACCTTGGTAGTCTAGCAATAACCTTAAGAATGAATAAATGATGGGATTTCTCTGGTGATCCAGTGGTTAAGACTTTGCATTTCCAATCAAGGGGCACAAGTTCAGGTCCTGGTTGGGGAATTAAGAGCCCACGTGCTGCACAATGTGGCCAAAAAAAAAAAAAGCATGGATAAATGAAAAAACAAACAATGAGTCCTTTTACTCTTTCTTTCTCAGACTTTCCTACTTTTAAAATCTTATTCCTTCCCTGGGTATAGTTTTTTGTTGTTGTTTTATTTATTCATATGAACATAATGTTGTTTTTAATGGAAGCATTTTATGGGAATATAAATTCATAGCCCTACTTTTTCTAAAAATAAATTTAGGTCTTACAGTAACTTCCAATAAGAGATGCATATAGAACATACTTATTGGGAGAGAACTATAATACTAAAGTCATAAAAAGGAGGGAGAAGCATACACTCTGGCCCAAAAGGCTAACATGTTCTCTGGGCATGATTATTCTATTTTTGCCAACCAGAGAAAGAAGAGCTATAGAATGTGTTGTTCTTACAATGGCAAGTTTGGAAGCCAGTTCTTTAGATGGGATTTTTCCTCTAATACTAAACTCTAAAATAAAATAAAACCATCATACAATGTCTTATGTTGAAGACATTATTAGATATTTTAGTCCACAACTTCAGAAGCTTTATAGCAAAATTTGATCCTTGCACTCTCTAAAATATAGAGGATAGCAGTGATTCTGGAGAGGACTCAGTTAATGTCACTAAATAGCTCAACCATGATCTAATGTGATACCAGGACAGACCTTAAAAGTCACCAAAAAGTAGATGAGTAACATGTTCCTTAATCTTCACTAAATGTCACTTGTCTGTGCTTAGTTTTTGAAGAGTGAAGTAACTGACAGGTCAAGGTCATTCTCCAACCAGAGTGTAATGTCGGGATTTTATGTTGCTGACTGATAGAAGATACATAAATCTTGCGCATCAAGGAAGCAGGTAGCAAGGCTGACACTCTATAAAGCAAGCTGAAAATGCTGCCTCAGGTAGCTCTCTAGTGGCTTAGTGGCCAGGATTCTGGGCTTTCACTGCTATGGCCCAGGTTCAATCTCTGGTTGAGGAACAAAAAGACAAAACAAAACAAAACCCCGCAAAATACTCTGTTCCAAATTCTCTGTTCTGAGGGAAGATGAACTTCCGAATACTTGAGCTAAAGCCAAAATTTTCCCTCACAAAACACCTTTGCTTCTATTCTGGTACCTGCTTGAGATCCCCAGAGAAGCACACAAGCCGACAGCATTGCACAGGACTCATCTTCCCAGCAAGAGTGTTTGGCCAGAGCCTGGTATACATAAGTTTGGCCTGGAAAATTTTCAGAGTAGGTATCATCAGTTTTGCCACTCAGCCATAGAAAAAGTCCAGTAGTGTTCCTGTGGAACATTTGATTCTGAACAGCATCGTTTCCTGACATGCCTGCCAGAGTGAATTAGCTGCAAAATGTACAGCCAGGCACCTGCGTAACCTGCCCCTCTGCATGGGGCTGTTTGAATTCTGGTGAGGACCATGGGAGGCAGCGATCGGAACTTGAGCCAATCTTCCTGGTAGAACCTGGTGGAAATGATGGCTTATCAAGACTCTTCTCATAAGATGTGCTGTTAAAACTTTATCATACGCCACTGACATGTGGAAGCTAAAATATGACAGAAATGAACCTATCTATGAAGTAGAAACAGACTCATGGACACAGAGAACAGACCCATGGGGAATTCCCTGGTTGTCCAGTGGTTAGGACTCTGTGCTTTCACTACTGTGGGCCTGGGTTCGATCGCTGGTTGGCAAATTAAGATCCTGAAAGCAGCTTGGCTCAGACAAAAATAGAGAACAAGCTTGTTGCCAAGAGGGAGGGTTTAGGGGGTGGATGGAGTGGGAGGTTGGGGTTAGCAGATGTAAGCTATTATGTACAGAATAGATAAACAAGGTATAGTATAGAGAACTATATTCAATATCTTATGATGACCATAATGGAAAAGAATATTAAAAAAGAATGTGTGTGTATATATAATCAAATCACTTTGCTACACAGCAGAAATTGACACAATATTATATATCAACTGTACTTCAACTTTAAAAATTATATCATAAGCATATAGAAGCTTATCTGTATGATTTGCTATGGCAAAAGGGGTTATGTTCCAGCAAGAAAAAATGACTTCCTTGAGAGTGAAGTTTGATCTCATCACCTTTTCCTTGGGTCCCTTAAATTTTGAAAGGCCATCTTTTGAAGGATATTTAAAACCATTAATGGTTAGGGATCTATGATCAGCCCCATGAAAAAGTAAGGATTGTCCAATGAGTGAACAAGTTCAGACTGGTTTGCAGGACAATGAGATTTCTCTCTTTTTCAGTGATAACCCACAAGATTTCGAAGTTTTGAGCAGCTATCACCTATGTTAAACCACTTTAAGGTGCCTTTGTTCTTGAACCATTAGAGAAACTCTTACACTAGCTGCTTAAGATATAAGAGTAACAGGTCACTATCCTTCAGATGGTGTTCCGTCCCGTGGTAGGCTCAGCCACATCCCAGTGCAAACATGCCTCTCTGCAAACACTGAGAGACCTGGGACAGATACACCTGACAGCCTGCTCCAGAAAGCTGCTCCCTGGTGTCTGCCCCAAGCCTTAGCCCCAGGTCATAATCTATCTAGCTGACACATAGTGAAAAGGGCTACCTCCAAGGTCTCAGTTTGGGGATGACTCTGAAAAACCATCCCAGTTTCAGAAGTCTTGATAGTACAGGCTGAGGCCTTGGATTGCACCTGCATCATGAGTCAGTTTCTCCCTCTGTTGGAGTTTTGCCTCCCTCAATTTCTTAAAGCTGTGTCTCCTGAATGAAGTCCTTAATAAACCTTCTGCACATGACAATTGGTCTCAGAGTCTGTTTTCAAGGACCCAACTGACAACACACAGCAACCTGCGAACTTCTTTGTTACAGACGTTTTCCATTTGTCCCTCCAGATCTCCGCCCTCTTCCCTCTTTCTGGCCGTTGCGGCTCACTTGTGTGAATTATATTAGCAGGGTTCCTGTGTCCATGCATTCCTGTTGGATTTAGTCAGGAGAATGCCACAGCAGAAGATCCAAGGGAGAGAGGACAGTAAGGCGAGATATCTATTCCCTGATCGAGGTTGGCTGGTCATTTGATCGACTGAGGGTCAATGCTGCTCGCAAACTGGCTTGGTCCATATGACTGTCCTTCCAAGTTCTGGCAGCATCTGCCTCTTCAGTCCTCTTAGATCCAGAGAAGGCAAATACTCTATTGCTATTATTACTTGTGGTTCTCCTCCACCAGCCAAACATTTGTAACTAGTCTCCCTTATAAATATATCCTGCTCAAAATACCCGGATTTGATTAATCTACTTCCTTTGGGGACTAAGATTAATATAGACCCATCAGGTACCAGGAGAAAGTTGGTTTCCTCCATTGCTTCCTGCTTTTACCAGCAAAGTTTTAGCACAGGACAATGGAAGAGGATACAAGGAAATATAATAACAGTAGCTAATATTTACTGAGTACTTAGTATGTTCAGGCACTGCTAAAAAAAAACAAATCCAGACTTAGTCAAGGAGAAGCTTCATGTGAAAGGATTATTTCAGGGATGGGAGGTGGCAGTGGAAGAAGTTTATGGTAATAGGAAGAGGGTTTTTATGTGATAGGGAGGATTCCCTGAAAATAAGACAAGTGCAAATGTCTCAGAGATTAGGTAAAATGTGCTATTCTTGTAGAGGGAGGAGTAAACAAGGCTAGAAAGAATGTAAAGTGGGAGAGTGAGATGTAAGTGCTGATTTGACAGTTCAGAGAATGTGTTACCCTGAGGTCAACCTATTTTCATAAGAAGCTGTTAAGGAAGGGCTGCAAGCTAAATTATACTGAGGACAGGTCAAAGTAGAGGGGCTTCAATTCTTGTATCTCCTCATATCTAGAAAAGCACTAAAATGTTTGTAGTAATGACTGCTCCTAGTGACTAGTAGAAAGCTTCTGGAAAAATATGTGCTTGATCGCATGTATTCCCCCTTCACCAAAATCGCATATATGCTGAACTTCCTCCCTGCCTCTTTGGAACAGTTTCTCAGAGCTATCTGAGGTGCTGTCTCCTGGGCTGCAGTCATTTTACCCCAAATAAAACTTAAAACTTTCAAAAAAACAAACAAACAAAAAAGTAGAGGAGATTGAGGGAAGATTGAGAATCCTAATCAAACTTTGCTTAACAAATGTTTTGTTCTGATTGATCAGTGGGGACAAAACAGTTCAACTCATTATGAGAAAAAGAATAAGAATTTAAAGGATCCCTGTTTGACCTTTATCACAGGTAAACAAGTGAGCACCCAAGAGTCTTATGTAAATCTATGGGGAAGGAACATTCTTTGCTGTAAACCGTTTTCCAGAACACAAAGGGTAGAAGGATTTCTTTAACCATAATTATTTTCCAGGATCACAGGCTTCAAGGCAAAATTCAACACTGTCAGCACTAATCTAAGAGTTTTTGTTCATGTTTTTATTTAATCCTCTCAACCTCTCTACTTGTTAAGTACAGTAGTGTGATTAAGAGGGGCCTATCACAAATGTAGGCAGGATACTTTAGTTTCCTTTCTGTTAAAAGGATTAAAAACAGTTGTGACTTCATAGGGCTGTTGTGAAGGTTAAACAAAGTAATACAGGCATAGAGTCTTCTGAAGCAGAGTGACTTCTCACTATACCATGTTAACTGTTATCACTATAATTCTCTCAGTTTCTCAAATGAAGAGAAAGTAATTTATCCAAGTATGAAAAGATTAAAACTCACCCAGATGAGCCTTTTATCCTCTCTCCTCTACTGCACTTCCTATGTGGAGAAAAGGATACAGTGGGAGAAATCTTAGACAAAGTGGTGAAAGATTTTCCAGAACTGGAAAGAAGAAACAAAATCACGTTTTCACTTATTACTGACCCGAGGGATTTTGAGATGGTAGCAGAAAGAAAGCACTCTTACCTCCTAGAATTGTCATCAAGCTGCTGGCATAGTCTGTGAGCACCATAGGCTGGCCCTGGAGCTCCCCAATTATCAAGCCCTCCAGAATATCCTCATTCTACTTCCGGTAGTACTTTTCTAGATGAAGTAAGGCTGTAACCTTCTGCAAGCTATTGTGCTTTATTTTCTGCTAGCCCAAATAACAAAATCTCTCTTCATACTTTATAACTGGGGTGGTGGTTGTTATTGTTTAACTAATCTTTAATAATTTTGTTTCCTCTCTCTTGCTTTACCTTATTTTCTAGAGGAATAAGTTAATAGTAATATCAAATGCCCTTCTCCCTGCTGGATCTGACCAAGTACTGGAAAATCTAGAGCCTAAAATGTACCACTTGGTTGGATTTTGATAATGATAGGGGATTATTGCTAATTTTTTTTAATGCATGATCATTGACATACTTATTTTATTTGATGTCTGGAGCTGACCTAAATTCCTAACTCGCTATACAACAAACATTTTCCAGTAATAATCATGAAGTCAAATTGATAATGGCCAGAAAAATTGATAGTATATTTTTAATTCACTGAATTTTGTATATATAAAACATGTCAGTAAAATAAAGAAATAACAAAACAAAGATTACATACCCAAAAATGTAATAAATTCATCCTGTTTACATTAATTTTAAGGGAAAAAATTACACCAACATGTTGGCGTTTCACAGTAATGAATGATAACATTATGTTACTCAAAAACTAGANCCCGCCCGGCCGGCCCCGCGCCACCCGCGCCTCACCCCCGGAGCGCCGCAGACAGCCCCGCGGCCTCGCTCGGGGGGCGGCCCGGGCGGGCGCGGGGCTTGTAAACAGACCCAGCCGCACGTGACCATGTGAACTACCTGCTCCGGGGACGCGCATTGTCTTTCCCGCGAGCCGCGCCACAAAGGAGCGCGACGAGTCCGAGCACGGAGAGACAGGCGAGCGAGCGGGGAGAGCCGGCCGGCGCGCTAAGATGGCTGAAGGCGCCCGGCGAGGGTGAGTGGGGGGCGCGGCGCAGCCAGCCGGCGAGTCCTCGCGCGGGCAGGGCCAGCGGCGCCTTCCCCGCGGCCTGGCGCCGGAGCCACCATGTCGTTCGCGCTGGAGGAGACGGTCGAGTCGGACTGGGTGGCCGTACGGCCCCACGTATTCGACGAGCGCGAGAAGCACAAGTTCGTCTTCATCGTAGCCTGGAACGAGATTGAGGGCAAGTTTGCCATAACCTGCCACAACCGGACGGCCCAGAGGCAGAGGAGCGGCACCCGGGATCAGGCGGGGGCGCGAGGCGGCGCCGAGTCAGGCGCGCTCGCATCCGACGGGACTCGCGGGCCGGGCAGCCCGGCGGGCAAGGGTCGGCCCGAGGCCACTGCCTTCGCGACTCTGGGCAGGAGCCCTGGGTCCCGGAGGCGCCCAGCCGTGCAAGAGGGCAGCTCTCCGCGGAGCGCGTGCAGCCTTCGAGGGGACCCGCCGCTGCGGAGTCCGGCTGGCAAAGGGGCGGAGAGTCCTCTCCGGAGCCCGGTGAGGGCCAACCGCAGCCCGATCCGGAGGGCATCCGGAGGCAGAGATGTGGCGGGGTCTGCCGCTGCGGCAGCCGCGCCGGCGGCCAAGGAGGCCCCGATGTCGTCGGTGCGGGTTGTGAGCGCCTGCGGGACGGTCACCGAGGAGATCGAGGTGCTGGAAGTGATGAGGGAAGATGAGGCGGACCCGGCGGCGCTGGCGCTCTCGGCCGCGGAGCAGCCGCAGCCGGCCGCCGAACTGGAGTCCCCGGCCGAGGAGTGCAGCTGGGCCGGGCTCTTCTCCTTCCAGGATCTGCGCGCCGTGCACCAGCAGCTGTGCTCCGTGAACTCGCAGCTGGAACCGTGCCTGCCGGTGTTTCCGGAGGAGCCGTCGGGCATGTGGACGGTGCTATTCGGGGGCGCCCCGGAGATGTCCGAGCAGGAGATCGACACGCTGTGTTACCAGCTCCAGGTTTACCTGGGCCACGGCCTGGACACCTGCGGCTGGAAGATCCTGTCCCAGGTGCTGTTCACCGAGACCGACGACCCGGAGGAGTATTACGAAAGCCTGAGCGAGCTGCGGCAGAAGGGCTACGAAGAAGTGCTCCAGCGGGCCAGGAAGCGCATCCAGGAGGTAAGGACCCGGTCTAGGCTCCACGCATCGCTTTTGGCTCCACGCTGCCACAGACTGGAGCCTCGGTCTAGGTTGTGCGCATTTGGCACACTTGTTTTCCTAGCTAAACAAGGGGACAGAGGGGGTACTGACCTTTCTCCCCCTTCATTCCTCTCAGAGGTGGGAAAAACCATGGCTTTCTTTAATGTGGCCTCTGAAGGAACTTGAATAAACCATTAGATTTCCTCCTCCTACTTATCGTGTAAGTTCTAGAAAGTGCTCTGTTTACTACTAAGTAATGGTAGAAAGATTAAAGCCACTCTGAAGAAAGATGTCCCACAAATATAAGCTAAGTGNCATTAGATTTCCTCCTCCTACTTATCGTGTAAGTTCTAGAAAGTGCTCTGTTTACTACTAAGTAATGGTAGAAAGATTAAAGCCACTCTGAAGAAAGATGTCCCACAAATATAAGCTAAGTGAGTGACTCTCTTTGTTCCTGAAGTTCTTTACAGCAGTAATTGCCCGGATCATTAAACTTACTTTCCTGGTGTCATGTTCGTTGATTGAAAATGATTGGACTTATGAAGTAAAATTGGTCTGTTTTTTGGTCTCCAAATGTAATTTGGCAACTTTGGCAAATTTTAAATAATTTTCCTCCAGATGAGTGGCCTGTCCAAATTAAAAGCCCCTATTGACAGTTGGATGCAAATGGACTTTTATACATTCCTTTAGGAATATCTCAAGCCTTTAAGGAGGGCTCATGTTTCCCTTGTTTTAGGGAGGAAAAAGGTCTTGGGTAGGAATGTTTATTATACTTTTGGACTTGACCAAAAATAGTCCAGGCGCTTATTTTCAAACGAATCCTTAAAATTCCAGGAAATAATGGGAAAGGTCTGAATGGTTATACATGGAGAGCTCTACCGTGTGTAGGATGTATAATTGGAGGTCATGCGTAGTTAAGAGCCTCTACCGGAAAACTACTAAAAAAGTGTTCTCCTTCTCAAAGCTATTATTTTTAGTATTAGTACCAATTGAAGTTGGAGTTGGGTTGGGGAAATGCCTCTTTTTGTCGTTGTTTATATTCTTTGCCTGTGTTTACATACTACTGGAATCTTGGAGTATGTGCCGGGAAGCAGGAACCTCCTGATTTATTCGTAGAATATTCTCTCTTCGGGATTTAGGGAGTAATTCTTCCTCCCTTGCTCCACAGTGCTTTCTTAAAACCTGGTGACTCCAGGTTTTCACTTTGTCCTGTTAGATTACTTGATGCTAACATCACCCATCATGATGTGATCCCATAGTTCTAGGGATCTGTTTTTATTTCCCTTTTTATCATCTCACTTCTGGAGTCTTTGTTCTATTAATACCTTAAATCATTTTTGGAAGGAAGTGACAAATCTTAAATAGTCATGTTCTCTTTAGAGTTTTCATAGTGACCTGTGTTTCTTTTAAACTGTAAGGACAAAGTTAGTGCTTCTTTTGGTTGTTTTACAGGTATATATTATTATTTTTTTCCTTTTTACCTTTCTATTTTTTAATCCCTAAATGTTGAAGATATGTTTGGTTTTAATTTTTTTGATACTCAGAAAAAGTGATTGTAGTTTTTTTTTTTTTCTCTTTCAAATTGGGTCAAAAATGACTGCTGAGAAATAGTTTTCTAGGACTCATGTACATTTTGTTAGAAAGATTATTTTTCCTAATTAAGGTTATATTGACCATATGTTTTATTCTCTTTTTAACAGGATATTTAATTTTTTTGTAGAGTATTTTGGAGGAGGGAGAGTAACTCAATAAATGGAGTTTAAGTTCATTGAACATTAAATAGATAAATTCTGGGTTCTTCACATAGTTGACTGAACAATAGTTCATAGTTGACTGAGAAATAGCTGTCAGGGAAGAACAACAGATAGGTTCAATTATAATGCCCACCCTGATTTCTACTGGAAGGCTATTTTGGAAGAAATTAGGCTCAGTAGGAGGAAAGGGTAGCATGATTAATCAGTGATATCTACCGTGAGTGTGATAGTGTGAGTGTATAGTATAACTGCCATATATTTTTTTACCCCATCTGCTTAAACTTTTTGCTGATTTACTAGCTTGCAGTAATATTCTTTTAGGTAAAATCTTTGTAGAAGTTGTGTCATTTTTTTGTTATCAGTTCTGTTGAGTTAGTAATTATGTCTAAATCAGTGTTGGATTTTGTTTTTAATTCTTAGTCTCACAATTGTGTGGAATTAACCATAGGTTTTTTAAAGCTAGATAATATGTGGTGAATCAGACAGAGGTAATATGTGGTGAATCAGGTATGCATTGCGCGATCCTTTGGTTGTGTTTTTTCCTTTTTTAATTTCTCTGAATCTATTTTCCAATTCTTTATTCTACAGTCTTCCTTTTCCAATATATTTAAAGGTTTTAATTTAAAGACCACACCAATTTGTGTTCAAAATGTCAGTAAATTGTTGAAGGAGGGGTTTTGTTTTATTTTTTTTNGGGGACCCGCCGCTGCGGAGTCCGGCTGGCAAAGGGGCGGAGAGTCCTCTCCGGAGCCCGGTGAGGGCCAACCGCAGCCCGATCCGGAGGGCATCCGGAGGCAGAGATGTGGCGGGGTCTGCCGCTGCGGCAGCCGCGCCGGCGGCCAAGGAGGCCCCGATGTCGTCGGTGCGGGTTGTGAGCGCCTGCGGGACGGTCACCGAGGAGATCGAGGTGCTGGAAGTGATGAGGGAAGATGAGGCGGACCCGGCGGCGCTGGCGCTCTCGGCCGCGGAGCAGCCGCCGCCGGCCGCCGAACTGGAGTCCCCGGCCGAGGAGTGCAGCTGGGCCGGGCTCTTCTCCTTCCAGGATCTGCGCGCCGTGCACCAGCAGCTGTGCTCCGTGAACTCGCAGCTGGAACCGTGCCTGCCGGTGTTTCCGGAGGAGCCGTCGGGCATGTGGACGGTGCTATTCGGGGGCGCCCCGGAGATGTCCGAGCAGGAGATCGACACGCTGTGTTACCAGCTCCAGGTTTACCTGGGCCACGGCCTGGACACCTGCGGCTGGAAGATCCTGTCCCAGGTGCTGTTCACCGAGACCGACGACCCGGAGGAGTATTACGAAAGCCTGAGCGAGCTGCGGCAGAAGGGCTACGAAGAAGTGCTCCAGCGGGCCAGGAAGCGCATCCAGGAGGTAAGGACCCGGTCTAGGCTCCACGCATCGCTTTTGGCTCCACGCTGCCACAGACTGGAGCCTCGGTCTAGGTTGTGCGCATTTGGCACACTTGTTTTCCTAGCTAAACAAGGGGACAGAGGGGGTACTGACCTTTCTCCCCCTTCATTCCTCTCAGAGGTGGGAAAAACCATGGCTTTCTTTAATGTGGCCTCTGAAGGAACTTGAATAAACCATTAGATTTCCTCCTCCTACTTATCGTGTAAGTTCTAGAAAGTGCTCTGTTTACTACTAAGTAATGGTAGAAAGATTAAAGCCACTCTGAAGAAAGATGTCCCACAAATATAAGCTAAGTGAGTGACTCTCTTTGTTCCTGAAGTTCTTTACAGCAGTAATTGCCCGGATCATTAAACTTACTTTCCTGGTGTCATGTTCGTTGATTGAAAATGATTGGACTTATGAAGTAAAATTGGTCTGTTTTTTGGTCTCCAAATGTAATTTGGCAACTTTGGCAAATTTTAAATAATTTTCCTCCAGATGAGTGGCCTGTCCAAATTAAAAGCCCCTATTGACAGTTGGATGCAAATGGACTTTTATACATTCCTTTAGGAATATCTCAAGCCTTTAAGGAGGGCTCATGTTTCCCTTGTTTTAGGGAGGAAAAAGGTCTTGGGTAGGAATGTTTATTATACTTTTGGACTTGACCAAAAATAGTCCAGGCGCTTATTTTCAAACGAATCCTTAAAATTCCAGGAAATAATGGGAAAGGTCTGAATGGTTATACATGGAGAGCTCTACCGTGTGTAGGATGTATAATTGGAGGTCATGCGTACTTAAGAGCCTCTACCGGAAAACTACTAAAAAAGTGTTCTCCTTCTCAAAGCTATTATTTTTAGTATTAGTACCAATTGAAGTTGGAGTTGGGTTGGGGAAATGCCTCTTTTTGTCGTTGTTTATATTCTTTGCCTGTGTTTACATACTACTGGAATCTTGGAGTATGTGCCGGGAAGCAGGAACCTCCTGATTTATTCGTAGAATATTCTCTCTTCGGGATTTAGGGAGTAATTCTTCCTCCCTTGCTCCACAGTGCTTTCTTAAAACCTGGTGACTCCAGGTTTTCACTTTGTCCTGTTAGATTACTTGATGCTAACATCACCCATCATGATGTGATCCCATAGTTCTAGGGATCTGTTTTTATTTCCCTTTTTATCATCTCACTTCTGGAGTCTTTGTTCTATTAATACCTTAAATCATTTTTGGAAGGAAGTGACAAATCTTAAATAGTCATGTTCTCTTTAGAGTTTTCATAGTGACCTGTGTTTCTTTTAAACTGTAAGGACAAAGTTAGTGCTTCTTTTGGTTGTTTTACAGGTATATATTATTATTTTTTTCCTTTTTACCTTTCTATTTTTTAATCCCTAAATGTTGAAGATATGTTTGGTTTTAATTTTTTTGATACTCAGAAAAAGTGATTGTAGTTTTTTTTTTTTTCTCTTTCAAATTGGGTCAAAAATGACTGCTGAGAAATAGTTTTCTAGGACTCATGTACATTTTGTTAGAAAGATTATTTTTCCTAATTAAGGTTATATTGACCATATGTTTTATTCTCTTTTTAACAGGATATTTAATTTTTTTGTAGAGTATTTTGGAGGAGGGAGAGTAACTCAATAAATGGAGTTTAAGTTCATTGAACATTAAATAGATAAATTCTGGGTTCTTCACATAGTTGACTGAACAATAGTTCATAGTTGACTGAGAAATAGCTATCAGGGAAGAACAACAGATAGGTTCAATTATAATGCCCACCCTGATTTCTACTGGAAGGCTATTTTGGAAGAAATTAGGCTCAGTAGGAGGAAAGGGTAGCATGATTAATCAGTGATATCTACCGTGAGTGTGATAGTGTGAGTGTATAGTATAACTGCCATATATTTTTTTACCCCATCTGCTTAAACTTTTTGCTGATTTACTAGCTTGCAGTAATATTCTTTTAGGTAAAATCTTTGTAGAAGTTGTGTCATTTTTTTGTTATCAGTTCTGTTGAGTTAGTAATTATGTCTAAATCAGTGTTGGATTTTGTTTTTAATTCTTAGTCTCACAATTGTGTGGAATTAACCATAGGTTTTTTAAAGCTAGATAATATGTGGTGAATCAGACAGAGGTAATATGTGGTGAATCAGGTATGCGTTGCGCGATCCTTTGGTTGTGTTTTTTCCTTTTTTAATTTCTCTGAATCTATTTTCCAATTCTTTATTCTACAGTCTTCCTTTTCCAATATATTTAAAGGTTTTAATTTAAAGACCACACCAATTTGTGTTCAAAATGTCAGTAAATTGTTGAAGGAGGGGTTTTGTTTTATTTTTTTTAATAGGACAGACTGTACAGTGAGATTGTAAACTTCTCAAGGTCACTGGCCTTGACAGTATCTTGGAATTCTCTTCTTTGCCACCTCTAGTTCAGGGCCACAAATCTTGTGAACACTCTTAATAATAGTGGACAAAAGACACCAGTTTTTTAAGATTTGGAAGAAGTGTTATTTTAATATCAAGTTGTAAGTAAATTTTTAAGCTGATAAATGTAAATTCTTCAAGGAACCCTGTTATTTATAAACTAGGAGAAAAATCTGTTTAAAACTATAAAAACATAACCTCTTAAATAAGGAGTGGTTATCTGGGGTTAGTGAATTTCCTGTGAATTGAGAGGAACTATTGATAGACTTTAATGGAATATCTAAAGTAGCTTGCAGAGTTTTATATACAGAGATGTATTTGCAGTTTTGAAGAGAAAGACTGAAAGGTATTCTTCAAAAAGAGCCTTAAAATCACAATTATAAAATACCTACTTTGTAAACATAGGACATAACCTCTTTTAGAGTTTAGTTTTGGGAATATATTTACAATTTATATGGGGTTATAAGAAGTACTCCTATATCTGTCTTGTGGAGTATTGAAGTATTTACTAAACCTTACATTTTCTGCCAAAAGTTTTTGTTAATAGTTCACAAATTTGGTCAACTGACTAGTTTGTAAGGAGGTACTTTATTCAGTACTAATGAAATTATTTTTAGATGAATTAAGAATTGTAGATTGTATACTTCTTAAGCCTTTAATCTTGAATACAAATGAAATGTGAAATTTATTACATGGTAGGCTTGTCTTGAACTTTAACAAGGATTTACTGTAAGTAGAGCTATTTATATAGCAAGCACTCAATCCCTGAATGAATCAAGTGCCATCAGGACCTCTTGGAATAGTTTCAACAGTAGCTTTGGTTGGTTAAAAGTTGAGTATTGTATTATAAACCATAGTATGGTTTACCCTTTGATGATTTGAAATAAAAGTTTCAGTATAAGGACAACTATTGAAATCATTGTGGTCCTTTAGCTAGTAAACCTTAACTATGATGACAGAGTTGATTAAAATCTAAAAATCAGTGCTCACTATGGAATTTATTATGTTTATAGAATTGCTCAGTTCTAGCTTTTCCAGTTGAAACCACTGAGAGAAGCATGTGTTTTCAAAAGTAGCCATGTAAGGCACCTGCTTAGTTATTTAACTTCTTTAAAACAGAAATGGGAGAAATACTTAAAGGATTTCTGAAGATTTAAGACATTATGAAAAACTACCTAACAAAGTGGCGTTCAGAAAGTGTTGTTTCAAAGGAATGTAAATATTTAGTGGCACTATTTTAGGTGTTGGGTACTTAACATTACCTATCTTCATCCTTCATACTATTTTTTGAAGCAGGTGATGTTTTATACCTATTTTATAGGAAGGAGAAGTTGCTTTGGCCAACTTGAACCAGCTTTTTTTGGGCTCCAAAATTACTGAAGAAGGTGACTGCAGCCATGAAATTAAAAGACTCTTACTCCTTGGAAGGAAAGTTATGACCAACCTAGACAGCATATTAAAAAGCAGAGACATTACTTTGCCAACAAAGGTCCATTTAGTCAAGGCTATAGTTTTTCCAGTGGTCATATATGGATGTGAGAGTTGGACTGTGAAGAAAGCTGAGCGCTGAATTAATGCTTTTGAACTGTGGTGTTGGAGAAGACTCCTGAGAGTCCCTTGGACTGCAAGGAGATCCATCCAGTCCATCCTAAAGATCAGTCCTGGGTGTTCATTGAAAGGAGATGCCAAAGCTGAAACTCCAATACTTTGGCCACCTCATGCGAAGAGTTGACTCATTGGAAAATACTCTGATGCTAGGAGGGATTGGGGGCAGGAGGAGAAGGGGACGACAGAGGATGAGATGGCTAGATGGCATAACCAACTCGATGGACATGAGTTTGAGTAGACTCCAGGAGTTGATGATGGACAGGGAGACCTGTCGTGCTGTGATTCATGGGGTCGCAAAGCCTCATGAGCGACTGAGTGACTGAACTGAACCAGCTAAGGAGTGACTAAATTCAGATTCAACTTTGATTTGTCCTCATTCAAACATATGCCTTTTCTGCATGTGTCTCTTCTGCCTTTTTTCCGTGATGACATTAGAAGGGATGTCAGTCTCCACTCCTGAGAATGGGAGGGTGGCATCAGTATTTTAAAATCTTGTTGATTCGGTGATGCGCTTTTAAGGTAATGCATTTGTTTTATTTCAAATTAATCGTGACAGGCATAGTGTAGGGCATAGTCCTCACGTTATGTTTTAGAAGCAGGTTGCCTAGGATGTCAGGATGGGTTTATGTTAGACAAGAGTGCCCGATCACTGTTTTCCTTTGTGTTTTAAAATGACTCGTCTATAAACAACTCTGACTTGAGTTGTTCTGCAGAAGGTCAAGGAGCTCTANAAATTAATCGTGACAGGCATAGTGTAGGGCATAGTCCTCACGTTATGTTTTATTTTTTATTTATTTATTTTTTTCACGTTATGTTTTAGAAGCAGGTTGCCTAGGATGTCAGGATGGGTTTATGTTAGACAAGAGTGCCCAATCACTGTTTTCCTTTGTGTTTTAAAATGACTTGTCTATAAACAACTCTGACTTGAGTTGTTCTGCAGAAGGTCAAGGAGCTCTGTGAAGACTGTTTACTTATCATTTCCCTCCTCCCATTTGTGACTTTACTGATTTTCCCAGGAAAACTAAGATTAGCTATAAAACTGGAGCACTGCTAAAATCCCAGCTACAGACAGTCCTTGACTTAAGGTCATTCAGCTTTAAGATGATATGAGTGAGATACCCATTCAGTAGGAATTGGACTTCCTCTCCTGGGTACCATGCTCTTTTGTAACACTGGGCAGCGAGCCGTCACTCCCAGTCAGCCATGCGATCACAAGGGTAAACAACCATTCTGTGCTCATACAACCCTTCTGTTGTCATATCAGTACAGTATTAAAATCAAGTACTTGAGATATTCAGCACTTTATTATAAAGTAGACTTTGTTTTAGATGAGTTTTGCCCAAGTATAGAGTAACGTGAGTGTTCTGAGCATACTTAGGCTAGCTATGCTATAATGTTCAGTGGGTAAGGTATACTGAATGAAGTTCTGACTTTGAGTATTTTCGACTTATGATGCGTTTATTGGGCAGTGACCCCAGTGTAAGTCAAGGAAGAGCTGTTATACTTGCTGTATACTTGTTATGTATCTGTTATATATATATCTCTAATATGTCACTAGAGAAATGATAGTCTTTTAGGAGCCCTTGGATGCTAGTCTTGGGAACAATGAGCCACGACCCATGATTAGGCATAAGTAGTAGAAGCAGGCTGGGGAGGGACAGAATGTACTCAGTTGCAGTGGAGAGAGAGCCGTTCTGCCTGGATAGTTACATAAATAGTGCAAACTGCTCTTTTACTATAAAACACAGTTATGGGGTAATGAAGCTAAATGAATTTTGTGGGATTCCTGAAAATTATGATGAAAGACTTAAAAGCTGGAAGCTGTTAAATTAATCACTTAGATATTTATCATTTTCTTCAATCCTGTGCCCTAATCCTTGGCCATTTTTCATATAACTGGAAAAAAAAAAAAAGATAGGTGTGGAAAAAAAGTTGAATATGTGCTTCTGTGTTAGTCTTTCTGTAAAACAGAAAAATGGAGGCTGGTGGCAGGACGGCAGCCTTCCCAATAACTAATTTATGTGGTTGTTTCTCTGCTTGCTGTTTGACATCACATGATGCCTGGCCCTCTAGATATTCCACAGACATGTTTCCTCCTTGCAAAAACAAGGCCAGCTTGGACAAATATACTACTTCTGTAATGTGAGTACACGGGTGTGTGTGTGCATGTGTGTGTGCGTGCGCCCTAAAGGGACAAGGTGAGTGGGAGGTTTGGTTTGTCAACAACCATACAGTTGTTATGGTTGAATTAGCAATCTTCATTCCCCAGATCTTCACATTTAGCTTTAGTCTCAGTGTTCTCCATTGCTGCTTTATTTGGCCTTTTATTGACTGTAGGATATTGTTGGAAGTGGTACTTGAAAGCACAGGGTGACCACTGATGGTTAGATTTATGTGTGCTTATTTTTTTTGTAATGGGAAATTTCCCTATGGCTCTTTTTATTACTCATTAATAGGCCAGCGTTTGCTCCCTTTGAAGCTGCCTAGTTTCCTTAGGTGTCATAGAAGAAAAATTAAGTTTTAAGGGCAAAAGACAGGCAGTGAAGACTAAACAGTAGTTCTTGGTGCTAATTGCTTTTTGGTATAGGTTGTGAAGTTCATTTGGCTTTTCAAGCTTCTTATAGGGGGCTGTTAATGCCAACTAGGCTTAACACAGAGTGTCTAACTCATTAAAACTGTGTGGGGCAGAGAAGCATTCATTCAGCAAAAGGCTAGAAAATTTTGTGATTTGTTTTTCCTAAATATGGGGAAGTGTGTTTATCCCTGTCCTTGAATTTTAAATTTTAGTTATAATTTGGTATAACATATAACTTCAAGCTATAGTGAAGCTTTTGTGTAATAGGCTGTGAAAGAAATATAAACCTTGTGGGCTAGACATTTTTAGAGAATGGTCTTAAGGAAAAATAAAGTTCATTTAATGATTTGGGGTTTTATTGTAGCTTTCAAGGTTATAGTGAGAGTGATGGCTTGGGGCTTAGTTTATTCAACCAATATTAGTGCATTCATATAATATAGGCACAGGGAGAAAATATAGGCACAGGGAGAATACAGTGATAAACAGGAATGGTCATTTTCTTCAGGAAAAATGTTTTGATTAAAATTCGTCACCAACTTGTTGCTGCTGAGAGTTGGTTGAGGCAGGCTATACTTTTAAGGAATGTCTCATTGCACTATCTTAATTAGTGCTTAGTGGAAAGAAAATTTACTGAACATGGCTCAGGAGAGTGTTTTTGTCCTAGTTCTGATACTCATGGCTTGAATTTATGCTGTCACTTACTCTATTTGGGCCTTAATTTCATTTTAGGAAAATGGAAATACGTTGTTCTTTTCCTTAAGGATCCAGGGCAGTTTACAAGCACAGTATGGCAAGAGCTGGGACCTGGTCCACTTGTTTTATGTACTTGTCTCCAGGTTTGGGTTTCTCTGCAGCAAGGTGACTAAGACATAGCACTTCTAATGATGCTGTGGCAGATTCATGTTGATGTATGGCAAAACCAATACAATATTTTAAAGTAATTAACCTCCAATTTAAATAAATAAATTTATATTTAAAAAAATGATGCTAATAGTTTCTTTCAGTGCAGGTCGGTTCAGTTGCTCATTTGTGGCTGACTCTTTGCAACTCCATGGACTGCAGCACCCCACACCTCCTTGTCCATCATCAACTCCCAGAGGTTACTCAAACACGTGTCCAATTGAGTCAGTGATGCCATCCAACCATCTCATCCTCTGTCATCCCCTTCTCCTCCTGCCTTCAGTCTTTCCCAGCATCAGAGTCTTTTCACATGAGTCAGTTCTTTGTATCAGGTGGCCAAAGTTTTGGGGTTTCAGCTTCAGCATCAGTGAAACTGAATGAATATTCAGCATCCAGTGAATGTTCAGGACTGATTTCCTCTAGGATGGACTGGTTGGATCTCCTTGCAGTCCAAGGGACTCTCAGAGTCTTCTCCAATACCACAGTTCAAAAAGCATCAACTCTTTGGTGCTCAGCTTTCTTTATAGTCCAACTCTCACATCCATACATGACTACTAGAAAAACCATAGCTTTGACTAGATGGACCTTTGTTGGCAATAATGTCTCTGCTTTTCAATATGCTGTCTAGTTTGGTCATAACTTTTCTTCCAAGGAGCAAGCGTCTTTTAATTTCAAGGCTGCAGTCACCATCTGCAGTGATTTTGGAGCCCCCCAAAATAGTCTGTCACTGTTTCCATTGTTTCCTCATCTATTTGCGAACAAGTAATCTCTGGGAGTTGGTGATGGACAGGGAGGCCTGGTATGCTGTGATTCATGGGATCGAGAAGAGTCGGACACAATTAGCAACTGAACTGAATGGAACTGGATGCCATGAGCTTAGTTTTCTGAATGTTGAGTGTTAAGCCAACTTTTTCACTCTCCTCTTTGACTTTTTCATCAAGAGGCTCTTTAATTCTTCTTCACTCTCTGCCATAAGGGTGGTGTCATCTGCATATCTGAAGTTATTGATACTTCTCCCAGCAATCTTGATTCCAGCTTGTGCTTCATCCAGCCTTGCATTTCTTATGATGTACTCTGCATTTAAGTTAAATAAACAGGGTGAAAATATACAGCCTTGATGTACTCCTTTCCTGATTTGGAACCAGTCTGTTCCATGTCCAGTTCTAACTGTTGCTTCTTGACCTGCATACAGATCTCTCAGGAGGCAGGTCAAGTGGTCTGGTATTCCCATCTCTTTCAGAATTTTCCACAGTTTGTTGTGATCCACACAGTCAAAGGCTTTGGCATAGTCAATAAAGCAGAAATAGATGTTTTTCTGGAACTCTCTTGCTTTTTCCATGATCCAGCAGATGTTGGCAATTTGATCTCTGGTTCCTCTGACTTTTCTAAATTCAGCTTGAACATCTGGAAGTTCACGGTTCACGTATTGCTGAAGCCTGGCTTGGAGAATTTTGAGTATTACTTTACTAGTGTGTGAGATGAGTGCAATTGTGTGGTAGTTTGAGCATTCTTTGGCATTATCTTTCTTTGGGATTGGAATGAAAACTGACCTTTTCCAGTCCTGTGGCCACTGCTGAGTTTTCCAAATTTGCTGGTATCTTGAGTGCAGCACTTTCACAGCATCATCTTTTAGGATTTGAAATAGCTCAACTGAAATTCCATCACCTCCACTAGCTTTGTTCGTAGTGATGCTTTCTAAGGCTCACTTGACTCCGCACTTTAGGATATCTGGCTCTCGGTGAGTGATCACACCATCATGATTATCTGGTCTGTGAAGATCTTTCTTGTATAGTTCTTCTGGGTATTCTTGCCACCTCTTAATATCTTCTGCTTCTGTTAGGTCCATACCATTTCTGTCCTTTATTGAGCGCTTCTTTGCATGAAATGTTCCCTTGATAATCACTGATTTTCTTGAAGAGACCTCTAGTCTTTTCCATTGTATTGTTTTTCTCTATTT
>SJYW01041178.1:80841-90875 GCA_006410735.1 Raphicerus campestris | reverse complement strand
ACATCTGGAAGTTCACGGTTCACGTATTGCTGAAGCCTGGCTTGGAGAATTTTGAGTATTACTTTACTAGTGTGTGAGATGAGTGCAATTGTGTGGTAGTTTGAGCATTCTTTGGCATTATCTTTCTTTGGGATTGGAATGAAAACTGACCTTTTCCAGTCCTGTGGCCACTGCTGAGTTTTCCAAATTTGCTGGTATCTTGAGTGCAGCACTTTCACAGCATCATCTTTTAGGATTTGAAATAGCTCAACTGAAATTCCATCACCTCCACTAGCTTTGTTCGTAGTGATGCTTTCTAAGGCTCACTTGACTCCGCACTTTAGGATATCTGGCTCTCGGTGAGTGATCACACCATCATGATTATCTGGTCTGTGAAGATCTTTCTTGTATAGTTCTTCTGGGTATTCTTGCCACCTCTTAATATCTTCTGCTTCTGTTAGGTCCATACCATTTCTGTCCTTTATTGAGCGCTTCTTTGCATGAAATGTTCCCTTGATAATCACTGATTTTCTTGAAGAGACCTCTAGTCTTTTCCATTGTATTGTTTTTCTCTATTTGCATTGATCACTGAAGAAGGCTTTCTTATCTCTCTTTGCTGTTCTTTGGAACTCTGCATTCAAATAGTTCTATCTTTCCTTTTCTCCTTTGCCTTTCACTTCTCTTCTCAGCTATCTGTAAGGCCTCATCAGAAAACCATTTTGCCTTTTTTCATTTCTTTTTCTTGAGGATGGTCTTGATCACTGCCTCCTACAGTGTCAGGAAACCCCGTCTTTAGTTCGTCAGGCACTCTATCACATCTAATCCCTTGATCTATTTGTCACTTCCACTGTATAATAGTAAGGGATTTGATTTAGGTCATACCTGAATGGTCTAGTGGTTTTCCCTACTTTCTTCAATTTAAGTCTGGAATTTGGCAATAAGGAGTTCATGATCTGAGCCACAGTCAGCTCCCAATCTTTGTTTTTGTATAGAGCTTCTCCATCTTTGGCTGCAAAGAATATAATCAATCTGATTGTGGTATTGATTGTCTAGTGATGTCCATGTGTGGAGTCTTCTCTTTTGTTGTTGGTAGAGGGTGTTTGCTATGACCAGTGTCTTCTTTTGGCAAAACTCTATTAGCCATCTTTGCATGAAATATTTCCTTGGTATCTCTTAATTTTCTTGAAGAGATCATTGGTCTTTCCAATTCTATTGTTTTTCTCTATTTCTGTACTCCATTCTTTTTCCTTCATTCTGTATTCCAAGGCCAAATTTTCCTGTTACTCCAGGTATTTCTTGACTTCCTAACTTTTGCATTCCAGTCCCCTGTGATGAAAAGAACATCTTTTTTGGGTG
Source organism: Raphicerus campestris (assembly GCA_006410735.1). Classification (NCBI taxonomy): domain Eukaryota; kingdom Metazoa; phylum Chordata; class Mammalia; order Artiodactyla; family Bovidae; genus Raphicerus; species Raphicerus campestris. Next base: position 89,540 of record SJYW01041178.1, on the reverse strand, counting down.
TAAGTTCTAGAAGGTCTTGTGGGTTTTCATAGATAGAACCATTCAACTTCAGCTTCTTCAACATTACTGGTTGGAGCATAGACTTGGATTACTGTGATATTGAATGGTTTGCCTTGGAAACAGAGATCATTCTGTTGTTTTTGAGACTTCATCCATGTACTGCATTTTGGACTTTTGTTTACTATGATGGCTACTCCATTTCTTCAAAGGGATCTTGCCCACAGTAGTAGATATAATGGTCATCTGAGTTAAATTCACCCATTCCAGTCCATTTTAGGTCGCTGATTCCTAAAATGTTGATGTTTACTCTTGCCATCCCCTGTTTGACCACTTCCAATTTGCCTTGATTCATGGACCTGACATTCCAGGTTCCTATGCAGTATTGCTCTTTACAGCATTGGACATTACTTCCATCACCAGTCACATCCACAACTTGCTTTTGATTTTGCTTTGGCTCCGTCTCTTCATGTTTTCTTTCTTTAGGCTTTAGGCTTTGAAAAAGGTCTGATTCATTTTTTAGTACGCGGGGGCATTAAAGCAGGCAGGAGTGGTGTTTCCGTTTTTTCTGTTTATTTTCTTTGCCTCGCTTTGTTACCTGTCCTTGAGGTGGATTTTGATGTGAGTGCTTTTCCCTACAGACTTTATTATTAAAATTGCTTTCCCATCAGTGTTTTGATAACTTGCTAAAGTTACACTTACAAAACCAATGTCTGATTACTAACTGAAAGTCTTTCTTCCCCTTCACCGTCCTATGTAGGTGAGTCTGTCACCACTTTGCTGACTTTTTGTTGTTGTTTTCTTTACTGACTGTTAACAAGGTCATAACCGGAATGACCGATGTATAGAGACTTGTGTGAGGCCCTAGGTTTTGATGATCACAGTGAGTGAAGTGAAAGTCACTCAATTGTGTCCGACTCTTTGTGACCCCGTTGACTATAGCTCACCAGGTTCCTCTGTCCATGGGATTCTCCAGACAAGAATACTGGAGTGGGTTGCCATTCCCTTCTCCTAGTGATCACAGTAGCTAACCTTTACTAAATGCTTTCTATGGGTCGGGCACTGTGCAGAGGTCTTTAAGTACATTAACTTAGGACACGACTGAAGCGACTTAGCAGCAGCAGCAGCAGCATATTGATAGGCGTTAAGAGGTAGGGTTCAAGTGAGCTTGAATCCTGGCTCCTCCATTTAATAGCTTTATGAATTTGGGCCCACTTAATTCTCTTAAATGCCTTAGCCTCCTCATCTGTCAAGTGAGGAGAATGATACTACTGCCTCATAGAGTGACTGAGGGAGCTCATATACACCTGTGGCGGATTCATGTCAATGTATGGCAAAACCAATACAGTATTGTAAAGTAGAATAAAGTTAAATAAAATAAAAATTTGAATATATTAAAAAAAATAAAGTACTTAGTGTCATTTACTCAATAAACACTTAATGTTAACTCTTGTTAGTATTAATCTTCATATCAACATAAGAGGCAAGGATTTTACAATGGACCAAACAGGTTCAAAGAAATTAGATAAACTTGCCCAAGATAACATGCATATATGAAAACTAGCTTTAATTGCATGCCTGATTCTAGCCAGTTTTCTTAACCACTGGACTCTCTTCATCCTTGTAGAAAGGGAGTGAGGCTAACTGATAAACTTAGCCTTTGTCAAATTGAAATACATGGTCAGTGTCTTCATCACTGGACAAAATATTGCAGCAGTGTCTGGCTGATGACTGTTTCTGCAAAACCTTGGATATGTACATATACTGTGTTGTCTATCATTGGAGAACATTGTAATCCCAAAGGAAGTGAATTTAAATTTGTACATGTATTATACATAAAACTTTAATGTGAGATAGAATGCATATGTCTCATACAGACTCATAAAAATAATTTTCCTGTAACCACAAGAAGAATAAATGTTATACTGATATTTAATCTATTACAAATTCTGTTCTGTATTAAGCTAGCTAAGGGTGACTTGGTTTAGATGGTATGATAATATTCTTCTCTAAGCATTTCCTAATACTTTTTCCTTCCACAGTAGTAATAGGGAGTTTGGTATATTATAAGGTAAGACCTGAAATCTACCTCCTTTCTCGTGCTGTTTATTACCATTTCAAACAAGTAGTGCATAACTTTGAATAGTTAATATTGAACTCCCTTTTCTGTCATAACTATACTAATTTTTCTGGCTATGCAGGGGAGGAGGGCAATTAAATATGTTAACTCTCTTGATTTATTTTCAGTTGGAAATTCTTCTTCCCCCCGCCTCCTTTTTATTAAGTGTGTGAATTTGGGTATTGGAGTTGCTAACTGAAAATGAAAGGTGGTGACAAGAGGGTTAGAGGGAGTTTGGGATTGACACATACACACTGCTATATTGAAAATAGATAACAAACAGAGATCTACTGTTACAGCACAGGGATCTCTACTCAATACTGTGTAATAACCTAAATGGGGAAGGAATTTGAAAAAGAGTAGATACATGTATTATATCACTGAATCCCTTTGCTGTACACCTGAAACTGATACAGCATAGTTAATTAACTATACTCTGGTATAAAATAAAAAATTTTATAAAGAAATGGAGGATTAGGAGAGAAGGGAACAAGATTACTTTAGCAATATCTAAACTTGGAAAACATGCATTATTTTAATAAAAGGAAATTATATGCTGGCTCACAGTGAAGCCTGTCAGAGTGCTTGATTTTGTAAAGTGTTAATAAAAGATCTCTGGCTCCCTGGAGGGTGCTGGAGTTAGGTCTTGAGCAGGTTTTACTTAATATGTTGAGTCTTATGAGACCTAAGACTTCCGGGGAAAGGTATTTATTTTTTTATTTTTATTGAGGTATAATTGATTTTCAATATTAGTTTCAGGTATATAGCATAGGGATTCAACATTTTTATGTATTATATTCCATTTAAAGTTACTATAAAATATTGCCTATATTCCCTCCTTGTTGTATAGTATATCCTTGTAGCTTTATTTATTTTATAGACAATAAATTTGTACTTTTTAATCCCCTTAATTCTATCTTGCCCATCCCCCTTTCCCTTTACTCATTGGTAACCACTAGTTTGTTCTCTGTATATGTGAGTCTGTTTCGTTTTTGTTGTTATTATGTTCATTCGTTTATTTTTAGACTCCGTATATAAGTGAAATCATATAGTATTTGTCTTCTTCTCTGAGTTAAGCATATTATCCTCCAAGTCCATTCATGTTTTTGCAAATAGCAAAGTTTCATTTTTTTAAAAGTGACTGAGTAGTAGTCCATTGTATATGTATTTCATCATGTTTTCAGTCTTCCTAGACCTAAAAGATTGGTATCATTCAGGTAAGGGAAAGGTAATAGACTGGTTATGCATAGGGACAAGTAGGGCAGTGCTTAAGGGCTTGAGTTAGGCTGCAAGGGATTCACACTTTACCTCAAACTTTCACCAGTTCCCTAACTTTAGGCAGGTTACCAAGCCTGTGCCTCTGGTTCTTATTTCTCTAAGTGGCCATAATAGTTACATTTGCATCACTGATTTGTAAATGTGTACTGATTCAGAAATGTTAAATATGAATTTTAGAACTTTAGAACTGTGGAGTCATTTATGCATTAGTTTCCGCTTTCTCATGTTGCTTCTACACCTGCTTTAGTTTAATCTCACAATTTCATCCCTGGACTTATTTTCGCTCTCCTTCAATGTCTTCCTTGCAAAGTAGCCTTTGTAATACTTGCTCCCAAGCATTACTTTGCACATCTTCGTATCCAACTCTTAGCTGTAATATACACACATCAAGCCGACCTCTTCTATTGCTTACCATTGTCCTGTAACAGCCCAAATCCTGGTCTTTAGTATCATCCATTTTCTGGTTCACCCCCCAGTTAATCTCTTTCTTTTCTCTATGTGAACCTTTCATTATTCTGGTCAAGCTCCTTTACACATTTTTCACTGAACTTACTGTAAACCATGTATTGTATAATAGGAAGGACATCTTCCTCTCCTGCCCATGTTGTCCTTTTGTGGTTTAAGTTCCTTCTTTCCAGGGCCAGGTCAGATACCCCTCCTGAAGAAAGTAATTTATGACCACTTTCAGAAACCAGGACTTTCTGTCAGAAATTCAGAGATGAGAGACGCATTATATTGCATATGTTTCACATCATTCATGACTGCTTTTCTGGTTTTTCTCTTTATGGATTCCCTCCTACCCTTTAAAATGCATTGTAAGGCCCAGGAGACAAAGGTGGGTTTGCTGTTATTCTTGTCTAATGCCTCAATTCCTCAGTGTTTCTATACTCAGTGGGTACTCAGTGGATGTTTTTTGATATGTTATAAAGTTGGTTTCTGTATATGACATGTGTACATATACCTAACATTTTAGTTAAAGGTACTTCCTCACCAGAAGTAAAATGACATTAAATTTGCCACTCATCTTATGAAATAATCTGAAAACCAATTTTCAAAGTAGCCCTTATACTTTCCAAAATTGGATTTCAGCATTAACAGTTCCCCTAATAAATAATCAGTGATTGACATAGTAATAAAAATGATTCAACACTTGTACAAAACAAGACCAGAGTTGAGCAGTGTGCTTTGTGTGAAAATATATGTGGTGGTGGCCCTTCCTTGTCATTGGGAAAACCAGTCCCCTAGGATTAAGGGAAATTCCCAGGACCACAGATCCAGGTGGATTGGTGGGGCAGGCCTCCCTCTCCATCTTAGCACCACATTGCTAGTTTTGTGTTACCCTTTTCCACAAGCAGATAATTAATTGCATGTCTTAATAAAGGATAGTATTATTTGTAGATTTTATGTTGCTGCTTAAACATGTTAATTTAAAAAATGAGGCCCTGTATTGGGTTTGACACATTGAAGTAGGAAGAAAGTTCTGAGACTCTGGACAGGAGAGAGTTTAGCTTCTAATTATACCCAGGACTTCACAAATTATTTGAAGATCTTCAAGGATAGTGGCAGTCCTATCCCTTGGAGGAGGGAACAGCTACCCACTCCAGTATTCTGGTCTGAAGAATTCCATGGACAGAGGAGCCTGGCAGGCTACGGTCCGTGGGGTTGCACAGAGTCAGACATTTTCACTGTAATTGTGAAGTCAGTGAGCAGGCTCCATAACTGATTGGCACCCTGCGGGATGGGGACTCAGTTACGCACAGGAGGTGCTTGGAATCTTCCTTTCTCCTATATTTGTAATTTTTCACAGGGTTAAAAAGCCAAAGTTGAATAGGGCTAACGAAGGGAGTAAATGGCACAAATTTATTTTGTACTTTCTCTGTTACAACGGTTATAGGGAGTCTTGAAAGAAATTTTTTAAAAGCTGTTGTCACTGACTCCTTTAAGAACCTGATGAAAGTTGTGGGATTCTTGCCCTAGAGAAACTTTGCAATAAGCTGAGCTTTGTTTCAAATATCAGAGTAGGTTAGGAGCTTAGTTGTTATCAGAATTAGACTGGGGGAAACAAAAAAGGTATCTGTTAGGGAAGCTGGAAGGAAGGGAAAAGAAGTGTTCTACTTATTAGGTTAATGTGTTTAATTAATGCTGTATACAATTCTGCTTCATTTTTTTTTAAGTGACTCAGTAGAGCAAAATGACTTTCTAAGTAAATTGCATGAGCGATATGTCAGATTTTGAAACAAGTAATTCAGTTTTTTACTTTCTAAGCCCTGTTCCTGTCTGCCCTCCTTTCCACTGCATCCTGTAATGAGTATCTCTGTTTTGTATTGGGTGCACTTGAGTGCTTCCAAAATCACCCTTTGTAGGCATATTGTAGTCTCATAGGTCCATCTGTATTCTGACTCAGTTTGTATCCGACAGTGAATCTTCTCAAGTTTAGCAAACAGTATTCTCTCCATTTTAAATTCAGGCCTTCTCTATACATTTGTCTCAGATATTCTTAATCCTAAGTAAGCTAACTCTCCAATTTCTTTCTACTCTTTTTTTGTGCATATTATTTATAGCACCTTTTACATTTCAGTTAATAACCTGTGAATATCCACAGTTCAGTTTATTTAGTCCCTGGATTTAGTCAGTTTTGGTTAGCAAAATAGAAAATTAAATACATTATTATAACAGGTTGTGATTATCTTTTACAGTTGAAGTCTTTTATCATGGATTATAGGAAATGGTTTAGACTAAAGAGTCTAATGCTTAGTAAATTGCCTCTTTTGACATTTTAAAATTCATTTCCTTTAAGATTATTTTAGATACTTAGATTAAAATAAACTGCTGATTGAAGCTGTAGTTGGTTTTTAGGTAATCTAATGTTGGAAAAACGTGAAACTTTATAGCTAAGAAGACAAATTAATAAATTAGCAGTGTTAGGTGAGATGCCTTGGGCTTCTCTGCAGGAGTATTAAGTTTAGTTGGTGCATAATAGCTTTGTAAAGTACTGCTGTTTGTTGATCAAAGGCATTTGGGAAATATGTAACTGTTAATATTTTGAGTAGAATAACTGATTTTCTTGTGGTTGCACACCTGTTTAGAATCTGACTGTGATTTAATTAACAAGCATATGGTGACAATGTTTTTGTGCTGGTACTAAGTAGTAGCTAAACTGTTTGGTGCCTTACATTTACTTTAGTGTCTCTGTAAGAAGAGCTCAAAGAAGCCCAATATCTGAGGATTGTCTTACTGTTGAATCTCCTCATTTGATTGTAAATGGCTTGGAGAACTTTTATTATTGAAACACCTTTTTTTAACAGTTCTGCTATTCCTAGTACTTGGTAGAAAATCAACGTAAGTGTTCCATTTTCAAGTGGTATAATAGTTAAGGGGCTTCTTTGAATGTAAATTTTCTTGCAAGGAGAGAATTATTGCCTTTATTGTAACAATAAAAAGATTGTTTAGGGAATTCTCTGGTAGTCCAGTAGTCAGGACTCACGGCTTTGTTTGCTGAGGGCCCTGGTTCAGTCCTTGGTCAGGGAACTAAGATACCCCAAGCTTGTGAGGTGGGGCCAAAAAAAAAGGATNTGGAGAACTTTTATTATTGAAACACCTTTTTTTAACAGTTCTGCTATTCCTAGTACTTGGTAGAAAATCAACGTAAGTGTTCCATTTTCAAGTGGTATAATAGTTAAGGGGCTTCTTTGAATGTAAATTTTCTTGCAAGGAGAGAATTATTGCCTTTATTGTAACAATAAAAAGATTGTTTAGGGAATTCTCTGGTAGTCCAGTAGTCAGGACTCACGGCTTTGTTTGCTGAGGGCCCTGGTTCAGTCCTTGGTCAGGGAACTAAGATACCCCAAGCTTGTGAGGTGGGGCCAAAAAAAAAAGGATAGTTTATAACTCATTGTAAAGTTAGCCACTGCTTTGTTGCTATTACACACTCATGTGACAATACCCCCTCCCATTTTATTGTCCTGTCCTTCCTTAATCTGGTTATTTTATTTCAGATATGTTGCAGCCTTGGTGTTAAGCCTAGGAGCATCTTTGCCAATAATTAGAACTGATTTCTGGGACTTGAGAAGAGTGTTGTGATTAGAAATTGATTTTTCACACTGCTATTACTTTCATAATCTTCCTTTCAGCTGTAGCTTAAAATAGATGGTTTAACACATGACTTAGGTACAGTTGTAGGTGAGCAAAGGAAGAGAAGCATGTATCACTTTCATATTTCTCATACTTGAGCAAAAGTTTTATGTGCAGTTTTAGATGTTGTGGCAAAGGATATACTCTAATTTTCCTCTTTTCATGTGTAAGCGAAGATCCTTTCAGGGTGGAAAAGAAATAGGCTATAAGACTTTGCTTTTTTAAAAAAGTATATTTAAGATGGTAGAGGAATAGGACAGGGAGACCACTTTCTCCCCCACAAATTCATCAAAAGAACATTTCAAAGCTGAGTAAATTCTACAAAACAACTTCTGAATNGGAGCACACTAAATTCTAAGATACATTTACTTTGGGCCTCAGTTTTCTTATCCATTAAACTAGAAGATTCTTGAGGAATTCCCTGGTGGTCCAGAGACTAGGACTTTTCACTGCTGGGGGCCAGGGTTTGACCCCTGGTTGGGGAGCTAAGATCACACAAGCCATACAGCATGCCCTCCATCCAAAAAAAAGAGAGAAGCTTAAATAAATAAGTAAAAGTAAATAAATTAGATGATCCTCTCTAGATTTTTAAACCCAGTGTCTTGATGAGTCACAGTGAGTTTATCTACTGATAGTCTTCCTGGATTAACCATAAGCACTTCAAACACATTGTCCACTTATTTTTAATAACTTGCTGAAAGCACGTAAGTACTAGAAGGCACCTCAGCTTTTCCCTCCCCTTTGCATCCAGTCATATCATTTTTCAGTTTGACTATTTTCTGGTTGTAATTTGAATATACTCTTCTTCCTCCACCCATCCCCTCCCCCAGGGAAATCTGTAGGTGTCTTTGTGTGAAATAGAAAAAGACAACCCATCTCTGCACTATTCCAACAGACAAGTGGGCATATGCAGCAGTACAGATGGCTTGGCCAACCTCCTGGTTTTGTGTAGTGTGCAATTTTTACATCATTGGACCACTGTATACTCTACTGTGCACATTGTGAAATATATAGTGCTTGTTGTTTTTGTTGTTTAATTGGTAAGTTGTGTCCAACTCTGTGACCCCATGGAGCCCCTTTGGAGCCCACCAGAATCTGTCCGTGGGATTCTCAGGTAAGAATACTGGAGTAGGTTGCCATTTCTTCTCCAGGGTATCTTCCCAACCCAGGGATC